>PVJS01039284.1:0-19014 GCA_004027185.1 Glis glis
AAAAAAAAAAAAAAAAAAAAAAAAAAAAAATATATATATATATATATATATATATATATATATATATGGTTTGGTCTCGGTCCTCTTAACTTGATCTTTCTGCACAGGAACGGAGCTTTTGAAGATATTGTGATTCAAGAAAGAAAAGGGCTTAGAGAGCTGGAAAGCCACTTCAGACCAGCACTGGGTGCTCCCTGGGGTGCAATACAATCCCCTTCAGTCTGACTTTCCTGCCAGCAATACTTTGAGGAGAGAAAGGTAGGAGGGCACAAGCTCCCCAGGATTTGCTGCTTCCTGCCCAAGAAGAAGAACCAGTTCAGCACAGCGCAGGGAACTCACATGGAGGCACTACAAAAATAAAGGCGCTGCTCCAGAGGAAAGATTTGCGTGTGTCTGTTTTAAATCTTAGATGCACAAGAATTCAGTACATTTGCTCCTCTGGAATATGGCTGCTAAGAGTGATAAACTGTTTTGGTTTATCTGGTTCAAAAATTTTACAGACTGATATCTAAAAGTTCAATCCAATTGGACACTAATACTATTAAGAAACATAGCTCTTCTGTGGGGGTGGGGTGGTACTAGGGACTGAACCCAGGGGCATGCTACCTCTGAGCTACACCCCCAGCCATATTTTATTTTTATTTTGAAATAGGGTTTCAGCAAGTTGCTGAGAGCCTTGCTAAGATGCTGGGGCTGGTCTTGAACCAGACTGAAGGGGATTGTATTGCATCCCAGGGAGCACTAAGTTGTGGAGGGCCTCACTAAGTAGCTGAGGCTGGCCGTGAACCTGCGATCCTCCTGTCTCAGCCTCCCAAGTACTGGAATTACAAGCCTGCACCACTGCACACAGCTACCCCCAGCCCTTTTTATTTTTTATTTTTAACACAGGGTCTCGCTAGGTTGCTGAGGTTCTCACTAAGTTGCTGAGACTGGCCTCAACCCTGCTATCCTCCTGTCTCAGCCTCCCATGTATGGCAAGAAACATAGCTCTTAATTAAGGAAAGTAGTAAGATCAAAGGAAAGCCTTTAAACTAGTTTTAAAAAAGAAAAATAGGAGTTTGGCTCAATGGTAGAGCACTTTCCTAGCATATGGGAGGCCCTGGGTTTCATCCCCACTCTGCAAGAAAGAAAGGAGCCAAGCGTGGTAGCCCACACCTGTAATCCCAATACTTGGGAGTCTGAGACAGGAGGATTGCAGGTTCAAGACCAGCCCCAGCATCTTAGCAAGGCTCTCAGCAACTTAGTGGAACCCTGTTTCAAGATAAAAATAAAATATGGCTGGGGGTGGAGCTCAGAGGCAGAATGCCCTGGGTTCAATCCCCAGTAACACACACACACAAAAAAAAAAAAAAAAAAAAAAAAAAAAAAAAAAAAAAAAAAAAAAGAAAGAAAGAAAGAAAGAAAGAAAGAAAGAAAGGGAGGGAGGGAAAAACATTTTCCAAAAACTCCCATATATGACCTGATGACTGAAAGGACTTTAACCAAAACCATAATGATACACCTAAAAATAAGATTCAAAATACAAATACCCCCAAAATAACATGAAGGACTTTTCAGTTAGAAACCTTGGGGTTTTCTCTTAGTCACACCTGAGTTGGAACTGGGTTCACAAAGCAAAACATGAAATAATAACAGAATTGAAAAGCCTAGCCAGGCGCGGTGGTGCACACCTGTAATCTCAGTACTTGGGAGGCCAAGATAGGAGGATTTCAGGTTGGAGGCCAGCCTCGGCAACTCACTAAGAGACCCTGATTCAAAATAAAATTGTGCGAAGGGTATAGCTTAAGGTTAAAATGCCCTTGGGTTCAATTCCCAGCATCACAAAATAATAATAATAATAATAATAAAAACAACAATAATAACTATAATAAAAGCCTCTTGGCCCCCAGGACAAATCTCATCCACTTGTTTCTATACGGCCTGTGAGATGGAGGTGAGTTTCACTTTTTCTTTTATTTTTTTTGGTACTGGGGATTGAACCTGGAGGCATTGTACCTCTGGGCTACACCCCCAGCCCTATTTTATTTTTTAAATTTTGAAACAGAATCTCGCTAGGTTGCTGAGAGTCTCACAACTTGTTGAGGCTGTCCTCAAACCTGCGATCCTCCTGTCTCAGCCTCCCAAGTACTGGGGTTACAGGCATGCGTCACCACGCCCAGCTGGGCTTTACTTTATAAATGATAAAAAAAGATCAAAAGAGTAATATCATGAAAATTACACAGATGCCGGAGTTCAATATTAACCATGAAATACAGCTCTACAGCACAGTCACACCATTTGTTATAGATATGACTTGTTTCCACGCCACAGGCAGAAGTTGAGGCACAGACCACAGGACCCCAAAGCCTGAAAGCTTTACTATCTGCCTTTATAGAAAAAGCTTACCAGCAGGGTGCAGTGACACACACCTGTAATCCCAGTACCTCTGAGCTATACCCCCAGTCCTATTTTATTTTTTGTTTTGTAATAGGGTCTAAGTTGCTGAGGCTGGCTTCAAACTTGTGATCCTTCTGTCTCAGCCTCCCAAGTACTGGGATTACAGATGTGCCCCACCATGCCTGGTGTTATAGTTAGATATAAAATGGTCCCTAAAGAGCTCATTTATTAATGTTTGGAGCTGATGTAATTGAGTCACGAGGGCTGTAATCCCAGCAGTGGATAAACACATCTGGGTGGTATCCGACAGGCCAGTAGGGTGTGGCTGGTGAAGGTGAGTCCCTGGGGGTGCAGCCTTGGGGATCATACATATGGCTCCTCCTCCCCTGCATTCTCTCTTGCTTCTGGCTTCCATGATGTGAGGAGCACAGCCCATGTGCTCTCCCTCCGCCTCCCACCGCCATGCCCTGACATCCGCGGTCCCCGGCCTCACATGGACTGAGCCTGAAACCGGAAGAAAATAAATCTTTTTCCTCTAAGTTACGTAGTCAGTCTTTTAGATTATAGCTGCAAGAATGCGGACCAGAACACCTGGTGATAGACGTGTTTTAAGACAAGGAAGATGTTAACCAACCACAAAGCAAAGGGTGCTTGTTGCTCTGCTAGGGAGGCGGATGAGTGAGGGCCAAAGGCTCCGGCGTGCTGTAGATCTTCCGCTGGACGGGAGGGCCATGGACTTTCATTTCATTATTAGGCCTCCTAAACTTCTACGTGAGATCTAGTGTTTATGTCAAATGCCATGTTAAGGTTCCGTCTGAAGAGTCTCTAAAGCATGGAGTACAAACGATGCAGAAGCGGCTACACACGTCTTTAAGGTCAGACGACCAGGGCTGGAGGCTTATGTCTTACTGTGTCTTACTGGGAATCCTAAGTCAGCTGAGCAGGTTACCAAGTTTTCTCATAAAATCATGGCAAGAATATCCACCTCACAGAGTTTATTGTGAGAACTTAATATATTGCGGTTACTAGGCCTAAGCAACAGATGGGGCTCCGTGTAGAGTCCCTGCCTCGGATGCTGAGGCCCTGGATTGGTCCCCAGGAAAGATAAACAAACAAAAAAAATTACTAGACTGTAGCCAGGTGTGGTGGCACACACCTGTAACCCCAGACCTTGGGAGGCTGAGACAGGAGGATCCCAGGTTCAAGGCCAGCCTCAGCAACTTAGCAAGACCCTCAGCAACTTAGTGAGACCTTATTTCAAAATGAAATTTAAACAGGGCTGGGGGTGTCGCTCGGAGGTAGAATGTCCCTGGGTTCAATCCCCAGAACCCAAAAAAAACAAAAAACAAAAAGAAAGGTGCAGCCGTGTGTGGTCGTGCACGCTTGTAATCCCAGTACTTGGGAGGCTGAGACCAGAGGATCCGGGTTCGCAGCCAGCCTCAGCTACTTAGTGAGGCCTCCGCAACTCAGTGAGACCCTGTTTCAAAATAAAGAATAAAAAATAGACCTGGGGGTATAGCTCAGAGGTAGAATGCCCCGGGTTCAATCCCCAGTACCACAAAAAATAAATAAATAAAAATAAAAAATAAAAAATGAAATAGGGCTGGAGTGTAGCTCAGAGGTAGAATGCCCCTGGGTTCAATCCCCAATACCGCAAAAAAAAAAAAAAAAAAAAAGGTACAATGGCAGATACTTCTAGGCTATACCAATCAAGAGCAACTGAGAGCAGCGGTGCCCACCCCGGGAGGCAGCCAGGTACCTGATGTCTTCCAGGGCCTTGGTTATCTGCTCCTGCTCGATGTCGTACAGCTTCACCTTGAAGCCGCCGCTGGCGAACAGCATGGCCCAGCTCTTCCCGATGAGCCCACTGCAAGGAGAGAAAACCAAGGAGGGGTTCAAATTAACTTAGCACCTGAACACGCCTCGCTCTTCACCCACAGGGAAGAACTCTTAAAAACCATACAGCAGCCCAGCCCCCCCTTTTTTGTAGTAGAGACTGAATCTAGGGAAATTCTGCCTCTATGCTATTCCCCAACCCTATTTTATTTTACTTATTTTATTTGGTACTAGGGATTGAACCCAGGGCTATTTTACCTGCAAGCTACACACCCAGCCCTTTTTATTTACTTATTTGTTTATTTTATTTTGAAACAGAGTCTCACTAAGTTGCTGAGGTTCTCACTAAATTGCTGAGGCTGACCTTGAACCTTTGATCCTCCTGTCTCAACCTCCCAAGTACTGGGATTACAGATTAATCTCTTAAAAGTGCATATCTTGGTCACTACCTTTATTTAAAATGTTATGTTTCCACCTAGAAACTCCTGAGCCCCTGACTCCAGTGCCAGCATCAAGATTCCCCAAGGAGCGTGGTGGTGTGTCAGGTTTTCATCACATGCTCACACACAAAAAATATAGCCGGAGCCTGTACTCTCAGTACTTGGGAGGCTGAGCCAGGAGGATGGCAGGCTCAAGGACAGCCTCAGCAAATAGTGAGACTCTCATCAACCTAGTGAGACCCTGTTTCAAAATAAAAATAAAATAAGGCTGGGGATGTAGCTCAGAGGTAGAATGCCAGAGTTCAATCCCCAGTAACAACACACACACACACACACACACACACGAAATAGACAACTTATGAGGAAGAAAGGTTTCTTTGGGGGCTTACGGTTTTGGAGGTTTAAGAGGTCTTAGTCCATGTTAGGCCAAGTCATGTCTGTGGAGCTCAGGACAAGGCAGAGAGAAAGAGAAGGAAGGGGGCCTGTGGACATATCTATGGTCCCCAAGAGCACACCCCCAAAGACACGTTTCCTCCAACCACACCCTACCTACCTACATTACCACCCAATAAATCTGCTCAAATTATTAACCCATCAATGGATTCTCCACTGATGACATTAGAACCCTCGTGATTCAATTATTTCACCTCTGAACATGTTTGCGTTGCCAATATGTGAGTTCTTCCAGGGGATGTTCTTTTATTTATTTATTTATTTATTTATTTATTTATTTATTTGTGTGTGTGTGTGTGTGTGTGTGTGTGTGTGTGTGTGTGTTTACTGGGAATGGAACCCAGGGGTGTTCTACCTCTCAGCTACATTCCCCACCCTATTTTTTTTTTTATTTAGAAATGGGACCTCACTAAGCTGAGGCTGAGGCTGGCCGCAAACCTGCGATCCTCCTGTCTCAGCCTCCTAAGCACTGGGATCACAGGCGTGTGCCACCACACCCGGCTCTCCAGGGGACATTCTATATCTGAACCCTAACAATACAAGATGAGGCTGGAGCAATCTGTAGCAGCAGAAAGCAAGGAAATATTAAAACAAACCAACAAAACCCTACATTGAAAGAGCATGACATCGAGGGATGCAGGAGCCACGAGAGGACTCCCAATGGCGGAAGCTGGAGCAACCTGGGCTATAAAACAATGCTAGGCTATAATTCAACATACACAAGAAACGGCCACACATCCACGCTGACACAGGTGAAGTTCGAGTGAATAAACAAGTGTTGGAGAAGCCAATTTTGCCTGCAGAACTGCAACTAATGTATGCAGCTACACTGCTCTGAGAGGCAGAACATCACCCGCCACCCCTTAAATGTAGGCTGCCCAGAGCATCTTCCTTCCAAAAAGAACAGTCTGGAAAGGAGAGACAGGAGGAAGTAGCAGTGGGGACACCTGATATACTCTTACAGTCAGGGTCAACAGTCTCAACAGTGAGGACTCACGTTGATGGTGTGTCCCCTTGATAGGATGGGGTGAGAATGGACTTCACCCCCGTGGCTATCATCCCAGAACCTCAGTCTAGCCAGAAGCACTAGGCAAAGCTCAAGTGGGACCTTCTACAGCTACATGACCAGTACTCCTCAAAACAGCCACATCACTCCCCGGTACCGTTCCAAAAGAATTCAAGTCAGACTGCTACAGTGATCGTGCATGGCCAAATGATGGAACTGACCTAGGTGTCAACAGATGCACAGATAAAGAAAATGTGGTTCATACACACGATGGAATTCTACACAGCCATAAAAGAACAAGATATGTCATTTGCAAGAAAATGGATGGAGCTAGAGAATATTCTGCTAAATGAGATCGGCCAGTCTCAGAAAGTCAAGGGCCGTGTATTTTCTCTCATATGTGGAAACTAGAGAGAACATAGGAAACAAAAGAGACTTCAGATAAATGAGGAAAAAGATCAGTAGAAGAGTGGAAGGGGACTGGGGAGAGAGGTGGAGAGGGGGAAAAGGAGGATTGAGGAAGAAAACAGTTCAAATAATGTTATGTCCATGTAAGAAGGTATCGCTACCAGTCTCACTATTATGTACGGGGAAGGAGGCGGCGGGAGGGGCTGGGACGCGGAGGGAAACACACCACGTGCTGTGTGCAGGTGTATTTGTATCACTTTGAACCTCACTATGATGTGTAATTACGATGGACCAATAAAAGTATAAAAAACCGTCAAGGTCATCAAAAAAAAGGAAAGTCTGAGAAACTGAAGAGAGGAGAAACTCCTCTAGAGGAGTCCTGGATAGGTTCCTGGGACAGAAAAGAACATTAGGTAAAAACTAAGGAAATCAGAATGAAAGGGACATTAATAAGTAATAATGTATTGGCTCATTAATAGCCAGTAGTATTGCTAATAATAATATATTCATAATGTTAATAAACACCAACAGTATAAATATGAATATGTTGGTAAATATTAGTGACTAGTGTTTATTGATGTTAATATTTACTAATACCGTTAATAAATGATCGTATGTTGCTTAACTATACCAAATTATACCATACAAATGTGAGATTTCAACAATAGGCTGGGCATGGTGGTACTCGCCTGTAATCCCAGTACTTGAGAGGTTGAGACAGGAGGATTGCAGGTTCGAGGCCAGCCTCAGCAACTTAGACCCTCAACAACTTAACAAGCCTATTTCAAAATGAAAAAAAGGGACATGGTTGTAGCTCAGAGGTAAAACATCTATGGGCTCAATCCCCAGTACAACAACAACAAAAAGATTTCAAAGATAGGGGAGGCTGGGTGAGGTAGTATATGAGGGCTCTCTATACAATCTTCACAATTGTTCTGTAAACCTAAAGTTGGTCTAAAAAAATGTTGGTGGCACACACCTGTAATCCCAGTACTTGGGAGGTTGAGACAGGAGGATCACAGATTCAAGGCCAGCCTCAGCAACCTAGCAAGACTGTGTTTCAAAAACAAAAAATAAAAAGGGCTGGGGGTGCAGCTCGGAGGTAGAATGTCCCTGGGTCCAATCCCCAGTACGACACACAAAAAGAAATGAAGTCTATTTCTTAGAATGACTGTATGCAGCAGCAATCCCGCGCCCAGGTGTATACCCAGCAGAAGTGAAAGCAAGAGGGCCTGTGCACGGATGCTCACGGCGGCAGGACTCATGACAGCTGAATGGAAACGCGCGATGTCCCAACAAGGCAGTGAACGAGTGAAATGCGGTCTACTCACGCAGCAGAGCGATCTACCCATGAAAAGGAATTAAACATCCATACCTCCTTCCCAGTGCGCGGATGAAGGCTGAGGACATCAACTAAGTGAAAGAAGGTCTAAATGTTACATGATTCCATTTATATATAATGTCCAACCTGGACGTGGTGGCACACACTTGTAATCTCAGTACCTGGAGGCTGAGACAGGAGGATCACAGGTTCAAGGCCAGCCTCAGCTACTTAGTGAGGCTCTTAGCAACTTAACAAGACCCTGTTTCCAAATAAAAAATAAAAATAGCTAGGGAGCCAGACAAGGTGGCACACACCTGTAATCCCAATACTGGGGAGGTACTGGGGAGACAAGAGGATCTCAGGTTCTAGATCAGCCTCTGCAACTCAGCCAGACTCTCAGCAACCTAGACAGACCCTATTTCAAAAGAAAAAATAAGCCGGGTGTGGTGGCGCACACATGGTGGCGCACCCTTGTAATCCCAGTACTTGGGAGACTGAGATGGGAGGATCTCAGGTTCACGGCCAGTCTCAGCTATTTAGTGAGGCCCTCCACAGCTTAGTGAGACCCTGTTTCAAAAATAAAGAATAAGCCAGGCATGGTGGTGTACGCTTGTAATCCCAGTACTTGGGAGGCTGAGAGAGAAGGATTGCAGGTTTGTGGCCAGTCTCAGAAACTATTGAGGCCCTCCACAACTTAGTAAGACCCTGTTTCAAAAAAATAAGCAATAAAATAGGGCTAAGGGTATAGCTCGGAGGTAGAATGCCTCTGGGTTCAATCCCCAGTACCAAAAATAAAGAAATAAAGAATAAAAAATAGGGCTGGGGGTGTAGCTCCAAGGTAGAATGCCCCTGGGTTCAATCCCCAGTACCGCAAAAATTAATTAATTAATTAATAAAAAGGACTGGGGTGTCGCTCCGAGCTAGAACACCCCCAGGTTCAATCCCCAGTACCAAAAAAAACAAACAAACAAAAGAGAGACAGACACATGATAATTATGCTATATGAAAATGCTGTCCAAAAGGACAAAAATGGTATGACTGTACTGATCTGGAGGACTGAGAGTGGTCAAATGCACAGCAGCAGCAGATGCCAGGACCCAGGGGAGGGCGCAATGGCACAGAGTTTCAGTTTTGCAAGATGAAATGTCCCGGTGAATGGTTTCACAACATTGTGAATGCACTTTACTGAACCACACACTTAAAAACTGCTCAGATACCCAACTTTATGTTACGTGCATTTCACAATTAAATGTAAAAAATGTTAATGAACATTAACTTATCCTGCAAACAGCTGAGTTTGGCCAAGGTTTGTCTGCCCCACCAGAGTGCAAGTGGGCACTTTCTCACTGACCAGCAAGAATGATTCAATACTTTTATTGCTGTGTTGTAATTATACATCATAGTGAGGTTCAAAGTAATAGAAACACACATGCACACACACTTGGTGTTTCTCTCTGGATCCCACCCCGCTCCCCTCCTCTCTTGCACGTGTTAGTGAGATTGGTGGCGATGCCTTCAGATACGGACATGGCCTTATTTCAACTGTTTCCTTCCTCAAGCCCCCTTTTCCCCTAATCCCCTTCCTCTATTCTGCTGGTCTCTCTCGTCGGTGAGCTGAAGTCCCTTTTGTTTCCCAATTTCTCTCTTGCTCCCATACATGAGAGAAAATATCTGACCCTTGACTTTCTGAAACTGGCTGATCTCACTCTGCAGAACATTCTCTCGTTCCATCCATTTTTCCAGTAAATTTGTTCTTTTTTATGGCTGAGTAAAATCCCATATGTGTATATACCATGTTTTCTCTATCCATTCATCTGTCGGCGGACACCTAAGTTGGTTCCAGAACTTGGCTATCGTGAATTGTGCTGTATAAACATGGGTATGCATGGACCACTATAGGATTCTGACTTTAATTCTTTTGAAAAGATATCCGAGAGTGGTATGGCTGGGTCATACGGTGGTGCCATTCCTCGTCCTTTGAGGTACCTCCATACTGCCCTCCACAGTGGTTGCAGGAATCCCTGCATCACTGTGAGATCCTGTCTCCCCGCACCCTCACCACACTGGGTACTGTTTGGAGAATGCCATTTCACATTCTTCCAGTCCCAGCTCTACTGGCCCCTGCGAGCCTCGCCACCTGTCCCTTTGTTCTCCTGCAGATCGAATTTCCAAAAATGATCTTGGAGCACCCAAGGTCTACTTTCTCAAGAGAGCCTTTCCCCTGGACCACCCCTGGGCAGATTCCACCACTGCCACCCATGTCCCATGCGCAGGTGTGTCCAGAGGGCAACAGAGGGCAGCGAGGGCCTTGCTGTCACCTTATCACTAGGTTGGGAGGTTAAACACTTCTCTTGTTTGTTCATTGTGAACTCTCAGACCTTGGATAACGGGTAGCAAAGGGCATCAATAAAAACCACATTAACAGCCGGGTGTGGTGGCTCACACCTGCAACCCCAGTATTTGGGAGGCTGAGACAGGAGGATCGCAGGTTCAAGGACAGGCTCAGAAAGCAGTGAGATTCTCATCGACCTAGTGAGACCCTGTTTGAAAATAAAAAATAAAAATGGCTGGGGGTGTAGCTAAGAGATAGAATGCATGCCTAACATGTGCAAGGCCCTGAGTTCGATCCCCAGCACTGCAAAATAAATAAATAAATAAATAAATAGGCTGGGGGTATAACTCAGAAGTAGAATTCCCCAGGTTCAATCCCCAGTACCAAAATAAATAATAATTTTTAAAAAAGGGCGTGGTGGTGCACGCTTGTAATCCTAGTACTTGGGAGGCTGAGACAGGAGGATCACAGGTTCTAGGACAGCCTCTGCAAGTAGTGAGACTCTCAACTTAGTGAGACCCTGTAGCTCAAAGGTAGAATGCCCCTGAGTTCAATCCCCAGAACCACACACACACACAAAAAGGAATCTGGTGGTGTGGTGCATGCCTAAAATCCCAATACTTGGAAGGCTGAGACAGGAGGATCACAGGTTCAACGCCTAACTAGGCAACTTACCAAGACCTTGTCTCAGAATAAAAATTAAATTAAAAAGGGCTGGCTGTGTAGCTCAGTGGTAGAGAAGCCCCGAGTTCAATCCCTAGTACCACAAAATAAATAAAGAAAAAATAAAATAGAGCTGGGGAGTATAGGTCAGAGGTAGAGCATCCCTGGGTTCCATCCTCGGCACCACACGCACACCCCCACAGCGGTGACTGCGCAGGGCAGCTGGGAGGCAGTGGCTGCCAACAGCGTGGATTTGGTTTTGTTTGTTCAGCAGGTATGGTCTGTGCACCGGGAACCATCTTTCTCACCTTTGTATTCCTGGCATGCGGTCAAGCCTGACAAATGTGAGTTGTTGACAAGAAAGCTGGCGTGCACTAGTGACAGACACTGGACAATGGTCCACAGGTTCTTCTCACAGTCTGACTATGAAGGCAGCAGCGATTGGCTGAAGAGACAGGTAAGGCGTGCCTACTGTGTGCCAAGCACTGCTCTAGGGCCTGACCACAAGGATCCCACAGTGGGCAGGCAGCCAACAAACTAGGAAAGTATGTGTGCCAGGAAAAGAGGGAGCAAGCAAGAGGGACAACAAGGCAGAGACACACTATCACCTGGGCGTGGTGGCGCATGCCTGAAACCCCAGTATTTGGGAGGCTGAGACAGGAGGAGCATAGGTTCAAGGCCAGTGTGCATCAACTTAGTGAGACCCTCAGCAACTTACTAAGACCTTGTTCCAAAATAAAAAATAGATGCCGGGCGTGGTAGTGCACGCTTGTAATCCCAGTACTTGGAAGGCGGAGACCAGAGGATCCCGATTCGTGGCCAGCCTCAGCTACTTAGTGAGGCCCTCCGCAACTTCGTGAGACCCGGTTTCAAAATAAAGTATAAAAAATAGGGCCAGGAGTGTAGCTCAGTGGTAGACTGCCCCTGGGTTCAATTCCCGGTACCACAAAAAATAATAATAATAATAAATAGGGTCAGGGATGTAGTTCGGAGGTAGAAAGCCCCTGGGTTCAATCCCTGGTACCACACACACACACACACAAAAAAAATAGCAGTCAGGTGCTGTGGCACACACCTGTAATCCCAGTACTTGGGAGGCTGAGACAAGAGGATCACAGGCTTGAGGACAGGCTCTGCAAGTAGTGAGACTCTCATCAACCTAGCGAGACCCTGTTTCAAAATAAAAATAAAACAGGGCTGGGGTGTAGCTCGGAGATAGAATACCTCTGGGTTTAATCCCCAGTACCACAAAAAATAAAAAACAAAACGTAAATAAATAAATAAAAATTAGCAGCTGGGCGTGGTGGCGCACGCTTGTAATCCCAGTACTTGAGAGGCGGAGACCGGAGGATCCGGGTTCGTGGCCAACCTCAGCTCTCTCTCTCTCTCTCTACTTAGTGAGGCCCTCCGCAACTTCGTGAGACCCAGTTTCAAAATAAAAGTATAAAAAAATAGGGCCAGGGGTGTAGCGCAGAGGTAGAACGCCCCTGGGTTCAATCTCCGGTACCGCAAAAAAAAAAAAAAAATAGCAAGGGCTGAGGGTATAGCTCAGAATGCCCCTGGGTCCAGCCTCTAGGACCAAAGAAAAACCCACCACCAAGGACCATCTCACTGGGGAGGTAACATTGTAGCAGTTAAAGAGGCACTGGCAGGCCATTAGAGTGCCTGGGAGAAGTGTCCCTGGCAAGCCAGGCACCTGCAAGGTCCACATGCACCAAGCCGGTGAGGCTGGACTTGGGGAGGGGGCAAGGTCAGAGGGAAGGAAGGGGAGGGGAGTGGGTTACATACACAGCACCCCAGAGGCCACGGAGGGGTTGGGCTTTTACTCTGAGTGAGATGGCTGGCTAAGAGAAAGTTTTGTTTGTTTGGTGTTACTGGGGATTGAACCCAGGGGTGTTTTACCTCCGACCTACACCCCTGGCCCTATTTTTTATACTTTATTTTGAAACAGGGTCTCACGAAGTTGCAGAGGGCCTCACTAAGTAGCTGAGGCTGGCTGTGAACCCAGATCCTCCGGTCTCCACCTCCCAACTACTGGGATTACAAGCGTGCACCACCACGCCCAGCTAAGAGAAAGTTTTAGATGAAAAACTGGTTTAAGTTTTAAAAGCAACTTTTTGAGTTACTTTCTTAAGAATAAACAGTACCCAGCTGGGCACGGCGGTGCACGCCTATAATCCCATCACTTGGGAGGCTGGGACAGGAGGATCACAGTTTCATGGCCAGCCTCAGCAACTTAGGCTCTTCACAATTTAGTGAGACCGGTTCCAAATAAAAAGATAAAATGGGGCCGGGGGTGTAGCTTGGAGGTAGAACGCCCCTGGGCTCAATCCCCGGTACCACACACACAAAAAAAATGAAGAATATACAGTGTGCCAGCTGGGCACCATGGCACACACCTATAATCCGAGCACTTGGGAGGGTGGGACAGGAGGATAGCAGGTTCGAGACCAGCCTTAGCAACTTAGAGAGACTCTGTTTCAAAATAAAAAATAAAAAGAGCTGGGGGTGTAGCTCTGAGGTAGAATGTTACTGAGTTCAGTCCCTAGTTCAAGAAAAAAGAATGGAGGTGCTGCCTGGTTTCTTTTGGAGGTTAACTCCCTGGGGAGAGAAGATCAGGAGTCAACACAGAGTGTTTTAATTGCAAAGCATCTAATGGGCAGGTCTAGCAAATGATTGGACAGAGTCTTTGGTAAAGTCCTCAAGTCTGGGCTGGGATAGGAATGTGGGAGTTACTGTACAGACATGGTGTTTCAAAGTGTGATAGGCAAGACCTCTAAGGAAGTAAATATTGATAAAGAACTGAGCCTTAGGACCCGCCAACTTTAATAGGGAAAGCTAGCCAGATGCAGGGCTGGGGAGGTGGCAGGAGCCTCAAGCAGAAGAGAGTGCCCATCTGGGGAAAAGGCCACTGATTGACTAAGATTTGGACCGAGAAGTGACAACTGGGTTTAGTGGGATGAATGGAGGTGGGGACTGTGGAAAGCGCTCTTCAGTGGCCTGGTAGTAAGGAAAGCTTGCCTGGGTGGGCTCAACATAAAATAAGCCTTGAATCTAACTATCAGTCTCAAGAAATGAAGGAACAGAGCCCAGCGTGGTGGCGCACACCTGTAATCCCAGTACTTGGGCAGCTGAGACAGGAGGATTGCAAGTTCGAGGCCAGCCTCAGCAACTTAACGAGACCCTCTACAACTCAGTGAGACCATGTTTCAAAATAAAAAATAAGCCAGGCATGGTGGCACACGCTTGTAATCTCAGTACTTGGGAGGTTGAGACAGGAGGATCACAGGTTTGCGGCCAGCCTCAACTACTTAGTGAGGCCCTCCGCAACTTAGTGAGACCATTTCAAAATAGAGAATAAAAAATAGGGCTGGGGGTGTAGCTCAGAGGTAGAATGCCCCAGGGTTCAATCCCCAGTACCACCAAAAAAAAAAATAATAATAATAATAAAATAATAATAAAAATAAAAAGGACTCAGGGTGGAGCTCAGAGGTAGAATGTCCCTGGGTTCAATCCCCAGTAGCAAAAAAAAAAGTATAGTACATACAACTATGTACAGTACCTAAACCTGAATCATGATACTAAAATGACTATTGCTGGCTTATGAATTTAGTATACTATGCTTTTATCATTAAAGCATACTTCTAAAGTTCACCATAAACATTATGCCTCGTGGTGCCAGCAGCAGCCTCGTCCGTCTCGTGATGATGGTCTCTTAACTGAGTCATCTCCTCCCGTGCTGTATAGTGCCTTGTGTCGTTTTGCTCATCGTGGTCCTACGAGCAACAGGCTGTGCCATACACATGTGTTTACGTATATGTGTATATGTGTGTATATACATGCACACACACAACATCTGGCCCAGGTGTGCAGCAGGCTCTACCATCTGGTGTGCATATGAGTGCTCTGCTGCGTCCCCGCGGGACACATCTCCCAACATGCCCATCATGCACACGGCCGTACACACGCCACACATTCACAGCGAGTGTCCTCAACTCTGGCTGTCTGGAGTCACGGTCACCCATCACATGAGGACAGATGTGTTATTTTCCACTGTGACATCAAGTTGGCACTCAAGAGTTTCAGATTTTGGAGCATTTTAGATTTTTGAAGTAGATACGCTCAAACTGTATAGCAAACTGTATAGTTCCTAACAATTGTTAGGAACAATGTGTATATGTGGCTTATCTTTTATCCACATTTTCAACTTTTTTATGTGTTAGAGAATTTTCATAATAAAAGAGAGGATTAGTAACAGGCATTAAAGGCAAAGTAGTACCAGGCATGCTGGTGCACACCTGTAATCACAGTACCCGGGAGGCTGAGACAGGAGGGTCACAGGTTCAAGGACAGCCTCAGCAAGTAGTGAGACTCTCAGCAACCTGGCGAGACCCTGTTTCAAAGTAAGAATAAAGCCGGGTGTGGTGGCGCACACTTGTAATCCCAGTACTTGGGAGGCAGAGACCGGAGGATCCGGGTTCGCGGCCAGCCTCAGCTACTTAGTGAGGCCCTCTGCAACTTCGTGAGACCCGGTTTCAAAATAAAGTATAAAAAATAGGGCCGGGGGTGTAGCGCAGAGGTAGAACGCCCCTGGGTTCAATCCCTGGTACCGCAAAGAAAGAAAAAAAAAGTAAGAATAAAATTGGGCTGGGGGTATAGCTCAGAGGCAGAATGCTCCTGGGTTCAATCCCAGTACCAAAAAATGAAAAATAAAGGAAAGTCAATGTATCTTCTTGCAGCAGGTTCCCTGCCTGTACTGCTCATCTTCCTCTTAGACAACCAGCTGCAGACAGCTGACTCCTGGGGCTGGGGGGGTACAGGGGGGTAGCAAGTGTGAGGCCCTGGACTCAATCCCCGCACCAGAAAGAAAAAGGAAAGAGAGCAAGCTGACTCCTGGGAACTGGCTAATGTCCCCACAAACACACATAGTCAGTGACAACTGAACATGACATTGACACCTGACCCAGTGCAGCCAATCAAGAGGCTTGTCAGCACACTACACTATCGGTGGCCCAGCCTTCATAGAATAAAGCCCATCAGGATTCCTCCCTTGAAAACTGGACCTCAAATATGAAAACTAGAGCCGGGCATGGTGGCGTGCGCTTGTAATCCCAGTACTTAGGAGGCTGAGACAAGAGGATCCGGGTTCACGGCCAGTCTCAGCTACTTAGTGAGGCCCTCCGCAACTTATTGAGACCCTGTTTCAAAATAAAGAATAAAAAATACGGTTGGGGGTATAGCCCGGAGGTAGAATGCCCCTGAGTTCAATCCCCAGTAGCCCCCCCCAAAAAAAAAACAAATATGAAAACTATAGTAAGCCAGTTACAGGCACGGTAGCTGAAATCCTACAATGTTAGGATTGTCAGCTTTGTGCAAGATAAAGGAGGAGAGAGCCGGGCATGGTGGCACACGCCTTTAATCCCAGTTCTTGGGAGGCTGAGAGAGGAGGATTGCAGGTTCGAGGCCAGCCTCAGCCTAGGAACAGAACTGAAATACACATCTGTCTTCACAATATTCATTTCTTTTTTTCCCCCTCAGTCTGTAATTTGTTTTTTATTTTGATTTTGTGAGTGTTTGGTTTTTATTTTCTGTACATGGTCTTTTTTCTATATATACTTTTATTGGTGCACTGTAATTACACATCACAGCGATGTTTTAAGTGGTACAGACTTACCCGCAGGCAGCACGGCTCGTACCTGCATGGATGCTGTCCTCATGTCTTTCCCACCATTAAAGCCGGCATTGCCGGATCTTGCCCCTTGTCGTTATTCCTGCAGCCCTAGCCCCAAGAGGGTTTTCTCTCCTTCCTTTATTCCTCACAACCCATTTTCCCCTCTCAAGCCCACCTTTCTGAAGGGGCTTGCCGGTGAGGGTCATTGCGCTAAGTGGTCCCGTGGAAAAGTGGCCTCGGGGGCAAGATCAATGGAAAAGAAATTGAGACTCTATTTCTAGCAAGTATTTTTAAGAGAGAATCTCAAAACTAATAAGAAAAGGTGGAAAGAACATGGCCCAACAGTTCCTAAAGTTAAAATATGCACATTTGGGTATGTTGAGAACAAGAATGAAACTGAAGCCAGGCATGGTAGCACATGCCTGTAACCCCAACTACTTGGGAGGCTGAGACAGGAGTCGTAGGTTCGAGGCCAGCCTCAGCAACTTAGTGAGGCCCTGTTTCAAAATAAAAAATAAAATGGGGCTGGCAGTGTGGCTCCGAGGTAAAATGCCTCTGGGTTCAATTACCAGTACCACAAAAATTAATTATTTAAATAAATAAAAAGAATAAGCTAGGCATGGTAGTGCATGCCTGTAACCCCAGTACTTAGGAGGTTGAGACAGGAGGACCGCAAGTTCAAGACCAACTTCAGCAATGTAGTGAGACTCTCACCAACCTAGCAAAACCCTGTTTCAAAACAAAAACTGGAGCCAGGCGTGGTGGCGCACGCTTGTAATCCCAGTATTTAGGAGGCTGAGACCGGAGGATCCAGGTTCACGGCCAGACTCAGCTACTTAGTGAGGCCCTCCACAACTTCGTGAGACCCGGTTTCAAAATAAAGGATAAAAAATAGGGCTGGGGGTGTAGCTCGGAGGTAGAATGTCCCTGGGTTCAATCCCCGATACCACACACACAAAAAAAAAAAACTGAAAAAGGGCTGGGGTGTAGGGGAGGGTAGAATACTCCTGGGTTCTGCCTCTAGTGCCAAAAAAAAAAAAAAAGAATGAAACGCAACCAGGTTTTAACAAATTAATTTACATTCTGCACTCCCTTTATTAAATAGATGTGCCTTGGAATCACTGATGGGGTCAGAAAAGACAGAGAGCTAGAGATGGGGGAGGGGAGGATGAAGAGAAGATACCAGAGCTGCCCAGAAGCAAAGTGGAGTGTTTGTGGAGCTGAGGGTGGAGGAAAGACAGGACCTTTGTATTACAAAACAAAGAAACAAGCTGTAATCCCAGCAGCTAGGGAGGCTGAGACAGGAAGATCCAAGTTTGAGGCCAGTTCAAGACCCAGCCTCAAAATAAAAAACAAAAAGGGCTGGGGCTGTAGCTCAGTGGTAGAGTGCTCCTGGGTTCAGTCCCCAGTACCAAAAAGAAAGAAAGAAGAAAAAAAAGCCAGGCGTGGTGGCACATGCCTGTAATCCCAGTACTTGGGAGGCTGAGACAGGAGAATCGCAAGTTCGAGGACAGCCTCAGCAAGTAGTGAGACTCTCATCAACCTAGGAAGACCCTGTTTCTAAATAAAAATAAAATAGGGCTGGGGATGTAGCTTGGAGGTAGAATGCCTCTGCGTTCAATCCCCAGTACAAAAAAAAAAAAAAAAAAAAAACAAGCTGAGGCCCCAGGTAATTCTTGTTGTCTGTGGAGTTTGCCAGCCCTCTTCTACTTCCTTTTCAAACTACCCGGAAGAATCAGAAATACACTGACTGCCAAATGCAGACTTTGAACCACCCACAAGCAGGTCCTGTAGATTATCATCTACTGGGGGCAGGCAGAGCACCACTCCAAGGCATGATGAGCGACAAGCAGAACTCTGGCTAGCCCTTGACCTTCTAGAACTGAAATGCAAGGCGAGCGTGATTACTACCAAGGGTGCAAAGTGCGCTTGTGTTATACTCCTTCACTATTCAACCACAGGAGCCACAGGCCTGGACAGGGCAAAGGCACAGTTAACTCCACTGTTATGTGAGAAAAAAAAAAAAAGGAAGCAAAGTAAAAAGCTGACGACAGCATCCTGCAGCCTTCTTTCAACGGGCTCTACATGAAGAACCCTGACCTTGGACTGCTGTCCCGCTAGGGCTGCAAACCGACTGGGGATGGCGGGAGGTTCCAACAGGCCAAGACCTCAGAAGCATATACAAAGGCAGCTTTTTTTTTTTTTTTTGGTGGTACCCGGGATTGAACCCAGGGACGTTTTACCTCCGAGCTATACCCCCGGCCCTATTTTTTATCCTTTATTTTGAAACTGGGTCTCACAAAGTTGCGGAGGCCTCACTAAGTAGCTGAGGCTGGCGGCAAACACGGATCCTCCGGTCTCAGCTTCCCAAGTACTGGGATTACAAGCGTGCACCACCACGCCCAGCCTCAAAGGCAGCTTTTTTGTGTGGTACTGGAGACTGAACCGAGGGGCATTCTACCTCTGAGCTATGCCCCCAGCCCTTTTTGTCTTTTTTTTTTTTTG
>PVJS01039285.1:0-18985 GCA_004027185.1 Glis glis
GCCGGGGGTGTAGCTCGGAGGTAGAACGCCCCTGCGTTCAATCCCCGGTACCGCAAAAAAAAAAATAGGGCTGGGGGTATAGCTCAGGGGTAGAATGCCCCTGGGTTCAATCCCCAACACCCCCCCCCACACACACACAAACACACAGACACAAAATTAAACTGGAGTCAGGCATGGTGGCCTGGGACTGTAATCTCAGTATTTGGGAGGCTGAGAGCGGAGGATCACAGGTTTGCGGGCAGCCTCAGCAACTTAGTGAGGCCCTGTTTCAAAATAAAGAACTAAAAATAGGGCAGGGGGTTGAGCTTAGAGGTAGAATGCCCCTGGGTTCAATCCCCAGTAACACACACACACACACACACACACACACACACACACACACACAGTTAAGCTGGGGAGCCATCCAAGGCCCTGGCAGATGAAGACATAAGCAAATAGATGCATGAGTTTGTGAGGGCAGAAGGGAGGAAATTTCCAATCCCAAATGAGGTACCATCATCCCTCAGTATCCATATTCAGAGGGTATTGGCTCCAGGACCCCCCCCACAGGATCCCCAAACCCCAGATGCTCAAGTCCCTTATACAAGAAGGCATAGAATCTGGTCCAGTGGTGCATGCCTATAATCCTAGCACCAGAACTTGGGATGCTGAGACAGGAGGATCATGTGTTTAAAGCCAGCCTCAGCTACTTAGCAAGGACCTCAGCAATTTAGCAAGACCCTATTTCTTTCTTTCTTTTTTTTTTTTTTTTTGTACTGGGGATTGAACTCAGAGGCATTCTACATCTGAGCTACACCCCCAACCCTCAGCCCTATTTTTTAAAATTTTTTTATATTTGCGGTACTGGGGATTGAACCCAGGGACACTCTACCTCCAAGCTACACCCCAAGCCCTATTTTTTTTATTTTTTATTTTTATTTTTTTTGCGGTATCGGGGATTGAACGCAGGGGCGTTCTACCTCCGCGCTACACCCCCGGCCCTATTTTTTTTTATACTTTATTTTGAAACCAGGTCTCACGAAGTTGCGGAGGGCCTCACTAAGTAGAGAGGGAGAGAGAGACAGGGAGAGGGACAGGGAGAGAGAGAGAGGGAGGGAGAGAGAGAGAGAGAGAGAACGAACGCGCGCGTGCGTGAGCTGAGGCTGGCCCCGAACCCGGATCCTCCGGTCTCCGCCTCCCAAAGTACTGGGATTACAAGCGTGCGCCACCATGCCTGGCTATTTTTTATTTTTGAAACAGGGTCTCACTAAGTTCCGGAGGGCCTCACTAAGTAGCTGAGGCTGGCCCCAAACCCGTGATCCTCCTGTCTCAGCCTCCCAAGTACTGGGATTACAAGCGTGCACCACCACACCTGTCTTATTTTTTATATTTATTTTGAAACAGTGTCTTGCGAGGTTGATGAGAGTATCACTAGTTGCTGAGGCTGTCCTCGAACTTGCAATCCTCCTGTCTCAGCCTCCCAAGTACTGAGATTACAAGCGTGCGCCATCACGCCCGGCTGACCCTATTTCAAAATAAAAAAAATAAGTTACACCCCTCAGCAACTTAGTGAGATCCTGTTTCCAAATAAAAAATAAAATAGGGCTGGGGTATAGCCCAGAGGTAGAAGGCCCCTGGGCTCAATCTCAGTTCTCCCTCTCCAAATGGCATAGAATTTGTATACAATCTACACATCCTCCTGCACACTTTATTTTTATTTTTTTGTGGTACTGGGGATTGAATACAGGAGCATTCTAACTCTGAGCTCCACCCTCAGCCCTTTTTTTTTTGAAATAGGGTCTCAGTTGCAGAGGACCTCACTAAGTTGCTGAGGCTGGCTGTGAACCTGTGATCCTCCTGTCTCAGCTTCCCAGATACTGGGATTATAGGTGTGTGTCACCATGCCTGGCTCTTCTGTACACTTTAAATAATTTCTAGATAACTTATAATACTGAATCCAAGTAAATGCTATGCCAATAGTGGTTGTGCTATATTGTCTAGAGAATAATGAAAAGAAAAAGAAAATCTGTTTATGTGTAGTATAGACACAATTTTCCCCCCAATATTTTCCACCTGTGGTTGGTTGAATTTGCAGATGTGGGGCCCTCAGACACATGGGGCTGACTTTATTTGCTGGAGTGAGGGGCCTCCTCACGCTCCTGAAAGCCTGTCGTGGATCCTGGCTTTGCTCCTACAAACTGAGAGAAGACAGCAAACAGAAATCAAAGGCCATCTGGCTTTTTCTCAAAGTCTTTCCTTCTCTTCTGTAGCCTTGGGCCAAGCAGAGGTCATTCCATTTTTGTTTTTCTTTAATCTGCCTCCAGCCCAGGGACAGGGTGAGCACAGAGGCCTAAAAATACCATGAGCCGCCAGGTCGGATCACATCAACCTCTGTCCAGCAGGGCACCTGTCCCTCTGCTCAGCACTGAGTCCTGGCAACTTGGGGGTACATCCATCCCCCCTCAGAGACTCAGGCGCCACTGCACCTGGCCACCAACTTTAATATTGGCCGCAGTACACTTTTTTTTTGTGGTACTGGTGATAGAACCAAGGGGCATTCTGTATCAGAACTATAACCCCCAGCCCTATTTTATTTTTTATTTTTAAAAATTTTATTATTGTGGTACTGGGGATTGAGTCCAGGGGCATTCTACCTCCAAGCTACACCCCCAGACCTATTTTATTTTTAATAAAATTAAATTTTATTTTTAATAAAATAAGCATTTCAAATGCTTGTAATCCCAGTACTTGGGAGGCTGAAATAGGAGGATCACAGGTCCATGGCTAGCCTCAGCAATTTAGTGAGACCTTGTTTCAAAACGAAGAATAGAAAATAGGGCTGCGGGGGTATCTCAGAGGTAGAATGCCCCTGGGTTCAATCCTCAGTACTGCAGAAAAAAAAAAAAAAAGGAGAAACAGGTACTTGAAAGTCTCACTACTTGATGAGGCTATCCTCCAACCTGTAATCCTCCTGTCTCAGCTCCCCCAAGTCCTGGGATTATAAGCATGCGCCACCACGCCCAACTGTATTTTTTTTTTTTTGGTCAGTACTGGGGATTGAAGCCAGGGGCATTCTACCTCCAAGCTACACCCCCAGCCCAATTTTTTATTCTTTATTTTGAAACAGGGTCTCACTAAGTTGCGGAGGGCCTCACTAAGTAGCTCAGGCTGGCCCCGAACCTCCGGTCTCAGCCTCCCAAGTAATGGGATAACAAGTGTGTGCCACCACGCCCGGCTTGTATTTTTATTTTGTTTGTTTGTTTGTTTGTTTGTTTGTTTGTTTGCAGAACTGGGGATTGAACCCAGGGGCATTCTACCTCCAAGTTACCCGACTTGTATTTTTATTTTGAAACAGGGTCTTAGCCAGGCGTGGAGGCGCACACCTGTAATCCCAATACTTGGGTGGCTGAGATAGGAGGATTGCAGGTTTGAAGCCACCTCAGCAACTTAGTGAGGCTCTCAGCAACCCAGTGAGACTCTGTTTCTAAGAAACTGAGTCAGGCTGGGGGTGTAGCTCAGAGGTAGAATGCCTCTGGGTTCAATCCACAGTACCCCCCCACACACACACAATCAGGGTCTTGCTAAATTGCTGAGGGTCTGAATTGCTGAGGCTTTGGCTCATTTATTAATTAAAAAATATTTATGAGAGGCCGGGCGTGGTGTCGCACGCTTGTAATCCCAGTACTTTGGGAGGCGGAGACCCGAGGATCCGGGTTCGCGGTCAGCCTCAGCTCTCTAGCACTCTCTCTCCCTGTCTCTCTCTCTCTCTCTTTCTCTCTCTCCTTAGTGAGGCCCTTCACAACTTCGTGAGACCCGGTTTCAAAATAAAGTATAAAAAATAGGGCCCCGTTTCAAAATAAAGTATAAAAAATAGGGCCAGGGGTGTAACGCGGAGGTAGAACGCCCCTGCGTTCAATCCCCGGTACCGCAAAAAAAAAAAAAAAAAATTATGAGTCAGGCGTGGTGTCACACACCTGTAATCCCTGTACTTGGAAGGCTGAGACAGGAGGGTCGCAGGTTCAAGACCAGACTCAGCAACGTAGTGAGACTCTCAGTAACCTAGTGAGACCCTGTTTTAAAAACAAAACATAAAAACGGTTGGGGTGTAGTCTGGAGGTAGAATTCCCCTGGGTTCAATCCCCAGTACCACAAAAAAAAATATATATATACATATATTTATGGGACCCCTAAAGAAATATGGAGGGTCAGTGAGTTCATAACAGTAAAGACATAGTTCTTCCACTCATGGGGTTCACCATCCAAAGAGGAAGGAAGACGTTTGAGGGGAAGTTTCATGTATGCTGGGCTAAGAAGGGGAAGTTCAAGATGTTTTGGAAGTCCATTATGGAAGAAGCTGACCTTTGCTGTGGGGTCAGGGAAGACCTCCCTGAGGAAATGTCATTGAAGCTGAGACCTAAAAGGTTACCTCCTTTTCCAGGCACAGGAAACTGCACCAGCGAAGGCCCTGAGGTGAGAGAGAAACAAGCACAAGAGTTAGAAATTCAAAGTCACTTAGCATATGATAATTTGCTATCTAGCAGTTATTTGTCTGCTTTCACGAAAACAAATTCCTCCTGACAGTTTCAATTCTTCCTTGCTCCCATGTATCCTGGTCACTAGATGTGACCTTTTTTGGTTGGTGTAGATCTTAACTAGTTTCTATTTTCTACTAAATTTTAATTTTGTGAAGCTACTTTTTTCTTTTTTTCCCTTGGCACTGGGGATGGAACCCAGGACCTCTTACACAGTAGACAAGTGCTCTACCACTCAGCCACACACCCAGTTGAAACTATGTTCTTTGGGTCTCACTAAGTTGTTGAGGCTGGCCTCAAACCTGCAATCGTCCTGTCTCAGCCTCCCAAGTACTGGAATTACAGGTGTGTGAAGCTATATTCTTTTGTGTGTGTGTGTGTGTGTGTGTGTGTGTGTGCGCACGCACACGCACGCTGGGAATTGAACCCAGTGGCATTCTACCGCTGAGCTACAGCCCTAGCCCTATAAGTTGTAGAGGCTGACTTTGAACCTGGGGTCCTCCTGTCTCAACCTCCCAAGCTCTGGGATTACAGGTGTGTGCCACCATTCCTGGCTTTTTTTTGTGTGTGTGGTACTGGGGATTGAACACAGGAGCATTCTGCCTCTGAGCTGCAAACCCAGCCCTATTTTTTATTCTTTATTTTGAAACAGGGTCTCGCTAAGTTGTGGAGGACCTCACTAAGTAGCTGAGGCTGGCCGCAAACCTGGATCCTCTGGTCTCTGCTTCCCAAGTACTGGGATTACAAGTGTGTGCCACTACGCCTGGCTCACCCAGCCTATTTTATTTTTTATTTTGAAACAGGGTCTCAATAAATTGCAGAGGGCTTCGCTAAGTTGGTGAGGCTGGCCACGAACCTGTGATCCTCCTGTCTCAGCCCCCCTGGTACTAGGATTACAGGCGTGCACCACCAGGCCAGGCTGAAGCTATATTCTTAACTGGTTACCATTTTAGCAAAGTGAAGTACATATTGACAGACACGAGAGTAGCCAGGCGTGGTGGTACAGACCTGTAATCCCAGTACTTGGGAGGCTGAGACAGGAGGATGGGAGGGTCATAGGTTCAAGGCCAGCCTCATCAACCTAGCGAGACCTTGTTTTAAAATAAAAAATAAGAAGGGCTGGGGGTATAGCTTAGAGGTAGAATGTACCTGGGTTCAATCCCCAGTACCACAAAAACAAAACAAGAGTATTTGGAAATGTGATGCATTAATGCTACAAAGACTTTTGCAATACTTCACCGGAAAGTGTGCAAGATGGTAGCAAGCAACTTGAGGCTTTTAGTTCATTCCTCTGTATTCATCTCCTGTCGATATCATTAACTAATGCTCAATGCCAATTTCTTGTGTGTGTGTGTATGTGTTTCTGGGGATTGAACCCAGGAGCATTCTATCTCTAAGCTACACCCCAGCCCTATTTTATTTTTCATTTGGAAGCAGTTCTCACTAAGTTGTGGAGGGCCTAAGTTGCTGAGGCGGGTCTTGAATCTGTGATCCTCCTGTCTCAGCCTCCCAAGTACTGGGATTACAGGTGTGCACCACCACGCCTGGCTTTCAATTTCTTTTTTCTTTTGGTACTGGGTTCAATCCAGGTGCATTCTACCTCCAAGCTACACCCCAAGCCCTTTTTATTTTATTTTTTTTAATAATGTGCTTGTAAGCCAGGCGTGGTGGCATACGCTTGTAATCCCAGTACTTGGGAGGCAGAGACCGGAGGATCCGGGTTCGCGGCCAGCCTCAGCTGCTTAGTGAGGCCCTCTGCAACTTCGTGAGACCTGGTTTCAAAATAAAGTATAAAAAATAGGGCTGGGGGTGTAGCTTGGAGATAGAATGCCCCTGGGTTCAATCCCTGGTACCGCAAAAAAAAAAAATAATGTGCTTGTATTGGTGCATTATAGTCTCACATACTGTAAATCATGTTGACAGTGACATACATGCACACAGCACTTGGTGGGCCCCCACCCCCTGCCTCCCCATTTCCCCCCTTCCCAATACAGAGCACTGAGATTGACATTGGTATATTCACATATGTACGCAGTCGATGGTAGTAATTCCATTAATAAACCTTAGTCTCCCCCCTCCCCTTCCCCTAGACCACCTCCCTGGCTCCACTGAGGTTTCTCCTCCATTATCTGGAGTCCCTCTGGAATCCCAATTACTCCCTAGCTTGCGCATATTAGAAAACATATGACCCTTCACTTTCTGTGATTGGCTAATCTCACTTAACATAATGTTCTCCAGGTCCTTCCATTTTCTTGCAAATGACATAATTTTGTTCTTCTTTATGGCTGAGTAGAATTCCATTGTGTGTATTTCCCATAATTTTGTAATCCATTTATTTGTTGATGGACACTTAGGTTGGTTCCATAATTTGGCTATAGTGAATTGTGCTACTATGAACATGGGTATGCATATATTACTCTAGTTAACTGGTTTCAACCCCTTCGGAAAGATACTCAGGAGTCGTATAGCTGGATCATATGGTGGATCTATTCCCAGTTTTCTTAGGAATCTCCACACTGATCTCCATAGTGGCTTTAGTTTTTATTTTGAAACAGGGTCTCACTAAATTACTTAGGGTCTTGACAAATTGCTGAGGCTGGCCTCAAACCCATGATGGTCCTGTATCATCCTCCCAAGTACTGGGATTACAGGTGTGGGCCACTATGCCCCTCAATTCATATATCATATATAATATATTACATAATATTATATATAATAATTCATCTATATTACATTATTTATATATATATATATTTTTTTTGGGTACTGGGGATTGAACCCACCTCAGAGCTATACCCCAAGCCCTATTTTGTTTTGAAACAGGTCTCACTAAGTTGCTGAGGGTCTCCCTAAATTGCTGAGACTAGCTTTGAACTTGCTATCCTCCTGTCTCAGCCTCCCAAGTATTGGGATTACAGGCATGCACCACCACACCCGGCAGTTCATTCATTTTTTTTTTTTTTTTGCAGTACTGGGGATTGAACCAAGGGGCATTCTACCTCTGAGCTGTGCCCCCAGCCCTATTTTTTATTCTTTATTTTGAAACAGGGTCTCACTAAGTTGCGGAGGGCCTCACTAAGTAGCTGAGGCAGGCTGTGAACCCGGATCCTCCTGTCTCAGCCTCCCAAGTACTGAGATTACAAGCATGCGCCATCACACCCGGCTACTTCATTCTTTTTATAGATAAATATATTTATATATAGATAAATATATCCTATTCTATGGGCATACCACTATTTGTTTATACATTCATCAGTTTATGAACCTTGGTGTTGTTTTTAGTTTTTGACTGGTGCAAATAAAGCTGATGCTGAATGTATATGTTTATTTCCTTATATGAATATATATTTTTTGTTTTTGTTTTTTTTTTCTTGTTAAGAACATGGACTAACAGAGACTAGCCAGGTGCGGTGGCACATTCCTGTCATCCTAGTATTTGGGAGGCTGAGACAGGAGGATCAAAGTTTCCAGGCTAGCTTTGGCAATTTAGTGAGACCCTGTTTCAAAATAAAAAGGGCTGTTGGTGTAGCTCAGAGTAGAATGCCCCTAGATTCAATCTCCAGTATTAAAAAACAAAAAAGAACTTGGAGCCGGGTGTAATGGCAGACACTTATAATCCCAGTACTTGGGAGGCTGAGCCTGGAGGATCCGGGTTTGCGGCCAGCCTCAGCTACTTAGTGAGGCCCTCCACAACTTAGTGAGACCCTGTTTCAAAATAAAGAATAAAAAATAGGGCTGGGGGTGTAGCTTGGAGGTAGAATGCCCCTGGGTTCAATTCCCAGTACCGCAAAAACAAAAAACAAAACCCCCAAAGAATAAAAAATAGGACTGGGGGTGTAGCTTGGAGGTAGAATGCCCTTGGGTTCCATCCCCATCATGGGGGCATTGGGGGAGGGGCGGGGGAGGAAGGAGAACCACAGGGTAGGTGAACGTTTAATTTTTCTTTTTTTTGTGGTACTGAGGATTGAACCCAGGAGAATTCTGCCTCCAAGCTATACTCACAGCCCTATTTTTTTTTATGTTTATTTGGAAATGGTATCACTAGGTTGCTGAGAGGCTCACTACTTGCTGAGGCTGTACTTGAAGTTGTGACCCTCCTGTCTCAGCCTCCCAAGTACTGGGATTACAGGTGTGTGCCACCACACCTGGCTGCCCTTATAATTAATATTTACTGGTATCTTTCTGTGGTTTCAATTATATTTTCCTCAGGGTTCTTCATTTTCATGTGTGTATTTTTCATCTGCAAATCTTTGTTAAAATGTTTTTTCCTATGCCGGGCATGGTGGCGCATGTGTGTAATCCCAGTACTTGTGAGGCTGAGACAGGAGGATTGCAGGCTCAAAGCCAGCCTCAGCTACTTAGCGAGGCCTTCCGAAACTTAGTGAGACCCTGTTCAAAAGAAAGAATAAGCCGGGCGTGGTGGCGCACACTTGTAATCCCAGTACTTTGGGAGGCGGAGACCGGAGGGTTCGCGGCCAGCCTCAGCTCTCTCTCTCTCTCCCTGTCTCTCTCTCTCTCTCTCTACTTAGTGAGGCCCTCCGCAACTTTGTGAGACCCGGTTTCAAAATAAAGTATAAAAAATAGGGCCGGAGGTGTAGCGCGGAGGTAGAACGCCCCTGGGTTCAATCCCCGGTACCGCAAAAAAAAAAAAAAAAAAAAAAAAAAGAATAAAAAACTAGGGCTGGGGGTGTAGTTCGGAGGTAGAATGCCCCTGGGTTCCATCCCCAGTTCCGCAAAAAAAAAAAAAGTTTTTTCCTAAAAAACAGGAAGAGCTTAGAAATCTATAACTCTATAGTTATTTTCTGTGCTATATGCCTCACATCAGAGATTGCATATAAAATAAAGAGCAATAGCCGGGCGTGGTGGCGCAGGCCTGTAATTCCAGGACTTGGGAGGCTGAAACCAGAGGATCCGGGTTTGTGGCTAGCCTCAGGTACTTAGTGAGGCCCTCCGCAACTTCGTGAGACCTGGTTTCAAAATAAAGTATTAAAAATAGGGCCGGGGGGGGGGTAGCGGAGGTAGATCGCCCCTGCGTTCAAGCCCCGGTACTGCAAAAAATAAATAAATAAATAAATAAAATAAAATAGGGCTGGGAGTGTAACTCGGATCAAAACAAAAAAATTAATAAATAAAAAGTAAAAAAGCAATATTTAGTACTTACTTTATCCCAAAGTATTTCTTTTGTAGCATCTGTTAACATTTTAATTACTATAATGGGTTTTGTATTTCATCCCCTGATTAATAGAATATACTAGTTTTTTGGTGATGATGTTTGATTTTTGTTTATCTGTTTTGTCTTTTTTTTTTTTTTGCGGAACTGGGGCTTGAACCCAGGGGCATTCTACCTCTGAGTTACACCCCCAGCCCTAGTTTCTTATTCTTTATTTTGAAACAGGGTCTCACTAAGTTACAGAGGGCCTCACTAAGTAGCTGAGGCTGGCCGCAAACCAGATCCTCTGGTATCAGCCTCCCAAGTACTGAGATTACAAGCGTGCGCCACCATGCCTGCCTTGTTTTGTCTTAATGTTACCAAGTTTGGCAAATGGATAATATTCCAATTTCTACATTCTTAAAATTAATTGGGTGTCTGGAGGCTAGCTATTGCCTAACCCAAAGCAGAATAATCTATATAAAGTTCCCAACCACAGCACAGCCATATCTCCACCTTGTGTGTTTCTTGTACTGGGGATTGAACCCAGGGCCCCCCAAATGTGCAGTACAGTGAGCTACATCCCCAGCCCCTATTTTCCCTATTTCACATAGTTTCTGTTCCATAGCACTACCTTTCATAGTGGCCTCCATATCTCCAATGCTCTTTTCTGGGTTTTCCCGTCTTTCTGTGCTTTCAACTGAATATTTTCTACTGCCTGTCTTCCACTAATGCTGTTTTGCTGCTTCTGATCTTATATTAATTTCATCTAATTAATTCTCTTTGTGTGTGGGGGTACTGGAGATGGAACTGGGTGCTCTACCACTGCGCTACATACCCAGCCCTTATAATTTTATTTTTAATTCTTTAATTTTTATTTTTTGTGTTACTGGGGATGGAATCCAGGGGCATTCTATCTTGAGCTACACCCTTATACCTATATGTTTATTTTCTATTTTTTTGGTACTGGGAATGGAACCCAGAACCATTCTACCTCCAAGTTATACCCCCAACCCAATTTTCTTCCTTTTTTTTTTTTTGCGGTACTGGGAATTGAACCCAGGGGCATTCTACCTCTGAGCTACACCCCCGGCTCTATTTTTTATCCTTTACTTTGAAACCGGGTCTCACGAAGTTGCGGAGGGCCTCACTAAGTAGCTGAGGCTGGCCGGGAACCCGGATCCTCAAGTCTCAGCCTCCCAAGTACTGGGATTACAAGCGTGTGCCACCATGCCCGGCTTTTATTTTTATTTTGAAACAGGGTCTTGCTAGGTTGATGAGAGTCTCACTACTTGCTGAGGTTGTCCTTGAACCTGGGATTCTCCTGTCTCAGCCTCCCAAGTACTGGAATTACAAGCGTGTGCCACCACACCCAGCTATAATTTTATTTTATTTGTTTTATTTATTTATTTTTTTTGGCGGTACTGGGGATTGAACCCAGGGGCATTCTACCTGTGGGCTACACCCCTGGCCCTATTTTTTATTCTTTATTTTGAAACAGGGTCTCACTAAGTTTCAGAGGCCTCACTAAGTAGCCGAGGCTGGCCACAAACCTGCGATCCTCCGGGCTCAGCTTCCCAAGTACTGGGATTACAAGCATGCGCCACCATGCCCGGTTTATAATTTTTTTTTTTTTTTGCGGTACTGGGGATTGAACCCAGGGGCATTCTACCTCCGAGCTACACCCCCAGCCCTATTTTTATACTTTATTTTGAAACTAGGTCTCACGAAGTGCAGAGGGCCTCACTAAGTAGCTGAGGCTGGCCGTGAACCTGGATCTTCCGGACTCTGCCTCCCAAGTACTGGGATTACAAGCGTGTGCCACCACGCCGGGCTCCGGCTTATAATTTTTAGACAGTATCTCACTAAATTGTCCTGGCTGGCCTCAAACTTATGATTTACCTGCCTCACTTCCAGAGTATCTGGGATTACAGGTGTGTGCCACCACACTTGGCTTGACTTCATTTTCTTAGTGTTTTTCTTTTTTTTTTTTTTTTGCAGTGCTGGGGACTGAACCCAGGGGCATTTTACCTCCGAGCTACATCCCCAGCCCTATATTTTATTCTTTATTTTGAAACAGGGTCTCACTAAGTTGCAGAGGGCCTCACTAAGTAAGCTGAGGCTGGCCACGAACCTGCGATCCTCCTATCTCAGCCTCTGAAGTACTGGGATTACAAACATGCACCACCCCACCCGGCTTAATAATGTCATTCAAAGAGCAAATGTTGCCAGGCATGGTGGTGCACGCCTGTAATGCCAGTATTCGGAGGTTGAGACAGGAGGATCGCAGGTTTAAGATCAGCTTCAAGTTAGCAAGACTCTCAGCAATCTATCAAGGACCTGTTTCAATACAATAACAATTTTTTAAAAAGGGGTGTGGGTATAGCCCAAAAGTAGAACCCCCTGATTCAACTCCCAGTACCACAAAAAAAGCAAGTGTTTCTAATTTTGATAAGGCTCAGTTTATGAATTAATTTCATTTATAGTTCATGTTTTTTTGTGTCCTAAGTAATCTTGGCCTATCCCAAAGCTTTCTGTGTTCTTCCAAAAATTTTATCATTTTACCTTTTACACCGGCTTCAATGCTCCTGAAATCTGTGTGTCCTCCACCTTGCTACCTCTCTCCTTCACTCTTCATCCAATCCATCATCAAGTGCTGTCCATTTTACCCCCTCAGTAGTGTTCTTCTCCATTACCACTGTCCTACCTTGCCTTGACCACCTGGCCAGTAGCCTCTTTTTTTGGGGGGGGTACTGGGGATTGAACGAGGGCCATTCTACCTGAGGTATACCCCTAGCCCTATTCTATTTTTTAGTTTGGAACAGGCTCTAAGCTGCAGAGGGCCTCACCAGGTTGTTGAGATGGGCCTCAAACCTGGAATCCTCCTGTCTCAGTCTCCCAAGTACTGGAATTACAGGCATGTGGCCCAGCTGCCAGTAGCCTTTTTTTTTTTTTTGCAGTACCGGGGATTGAACTCAGGGGCGTTCTACCTTCGAACTAAACCCCCGGCCCTATTTTTTATCCTTTATTTTGAAACCGGGTCTCACGAAGTTGCGGAGGGCCTCACTAAGTAGCTGAGGCTGGCCGGGAACCCAGAGCCTCCAGTCTCCGCCTCCCAAGTACTGGGATTACAAGCCTGCGCCACCATGCCCGGCTTGCCAGCAGCCTCTTAACTGGTCTCCCTACCCCAATTCTGAGACCCCAGCAACCCTTCACACTGTTGGGTAATCATTTAAAAATAGATATAATGCAGCTGGGCATGGCAGCACATGTTTATAATCCCAGTACTTGGGAGGCCGAGACAGGAGGATCCTGATTTGCGGCCAGCCTCAGCTACTTAGTGAGGCCCTCCACAACTTAGAGAGACCCTGTTTCAAAATAAAGAATAAAAAATAGGGCTGGGGTGTAGCTCGGAGGTAAAATGCCCCTGGGTTCAATCCCCAGTGCTGCCAAAAAAAAAAAAAAATAGACATAATGGATCAATTACTCTTCCTACAACCATGCAAGAAAAAAAACCCCAACCAACCAAAAACAAACAAACAAAAAAAACCCCTCAAATGTTTTCCCAAACTCTGAGATCCTTACATCTTCCTTAATGCTTACCTTTCCTTACACTCACAGCCTCTAGTCTATTTCACAGGTAGTGGCCTTTCAATGCCCCTTCTGGCCATGCCAAATCCTAACTCCTCACACCTTGTCAGTGCCTTTCAACTTGACTTTGTGTGTGTGTGTGTGGTGCTGGGGATCGAACCCAGGGGCATTCTACCCCAGCCCTATTTTATTTATTTTTATTTAGAAAGAAGGTCTCGCTAAGTTGCTGAGAGCCTAAGTTGCTGAGGCTGGCTTGGAAACTGTGACCCTCCTGTCTCACTGTCTCAAGTACTGGGATTACAATCAACTCCACCTTTAGATTGTAGCTCCATCCTTCTCCTCCGCTAGTTTCACCCCTAACGTTCCTCTTAGCACCATGTACCTCTCAGAGGAGCTATTACTAATTACAAATTGAATTTTATCTGATTCCTCTATTGACGTTTCCCTTCTCCATCGGCTTTCAAACTTCACGAGGCCCAGATTCCTTTATCCTCGAAGCTCCTCCAACACGGAATCAACCTCAGTACCTCAGTGATGAGCTAAAAAAAAAAATGAATTAGGAAAATGGGAAGTGTAAAAAGGCTGGGCTGGTGGCGGCTGCTTGCGGTCTCTGCAGTGGCAATATCTGAGATAAAATAGCAGCCTTTGCCCTTTTCCCGGCAGCCTGCCTAGGCGGAAGGAAGGCCTCGCGACTCAAGGTAGGGAGAAGGGTGAGACCCGAAGCGCGGGCCAGAAATGCACTCAGATCTGCACTGCTCGGGGGCGTCGTTCTCCAGAAAAGGGCCCGCCCAGAGGCGCTGGGATGCCGGAGACCGAGGCCGGGAGACGCTCACCTGGAGCCGCTCGGCGACACCTGCTCGGGCTCCGCGTGGCCGGCGAGCGCGCAGGTGGGCGGGCCGGGGGCGTGGCCACGTCGCCCGCTCGGCCTGTCTCCGCTCTCGGCGGCGTGCGCGCGCCCCCGCGCATGCGCCGTCGGCCGCGGGGCGGAGGTTGTGGGCGGCGGCGGCGGCGGCGCGCGCGCTCTCGCTCCCTCGCGCCGGGTTCGCGCTCCCGCGCGGGGGCTGAGGCAGCGGCGGCGGCGGCGGCGGCGCGGAGCGGAGCGGCGCGGCGCGGGGGGAGGGCCGGGAGGGGGGTGGTTGGGGGGATGGCCCCGGCGCGGCAGCTGCAGCGGCAGGAGCCGGCGCTCGAGCTCCAGCGACCGCGGTGGCGGAGACGCCTGCCGCTCCTCCCCTCCCCGCCGGTGAGTGAGTGAGTTGCCCCCGCCTCGGCGCGGTCCTCTCTCGGCCCCGCCGCCGGGCGGGGAGAGCGTGCGGGAGCGGGGCCCGGCGCGGCCGCCGCGGGTCGGCCTCCCGCTCGGGCCTGCGCGCCGCGGACCCTCGGTCGCCCCCGTTCGAGGCTGGAGCCGCGGGCCTAGGGCGCGACCCCGGCATCCCGCCGGGCCTCCCTCCTTTCCGCGCTCGGGCTGCCGTCGTTTGACCCCGGGGTTCCCCTGCGCACCCCCTCGCCTCGGCCCTGCCCGAGCACCCCTCCGGGGCCGAGGTGAGGCAGGGGCGTGAGGAGTTGGGCCGAGGCCCGAGGGACTGTTGGGGAGCTGGCTCCTTCTGCGGGTCTGAGGTCTTTGGAGCCCTCGGTCGTCTCGGTGTCCCCAGAAGTTAGCCACCTGGGCTCAGCCATTGCCACCTGAAACCAGTTTTGGACCTTTTGTTTTGATTTTGAACTTGTGGTTTGACGGGAGGAGGGAGACCGTTGTACTGGGGAGAACAGGAGGTGCGAGGTGGGGTGTGAGTCCAGGGCGACTGGGGCTTGGCCCCAGAGAGCCCGGTATTACATCCTATAGGAAGAGGAAAGGGGTCAAGTTAGATGCACCTTTTCTAAGAGGTCAGAGATCCTGAAAAAGCTCTTGCTTTTTCAGCCTAAGCAAGAGTATATGTAGTATTGGTCCAGGGATTGGTTTGATTCACCTCTTGAAAGCATTGATGGTGAGGATCCCCTAGGTGAATCTGCAGCAGAGTTTCTTGAGCAGCCCATTTGAGCCTTTGGCCAGTTTCTCCTTTGCTTTGATTTGGTGACACATTTTATGTGAGTCTTGGTAGATCCTAGCTAGTGTTTGCAGGCTTCCTTTTCATCCTGACTTGTTTGTCATAAAGAAAGACGACCCCCCCATCCAAAATGGTTGCTGTAAATCTGACATACTTGTCAGAAGTATCTGTAACCTCAGCATCTCTAGGAAAGGTCTGAATTCCTAAATGAGCTAATTAAAAAAAACAACACTCAGGGCTGAAAAAGCAGGTAGCTGCTTTAAAATAAAGCAAAACTTTTACTTATTTATGCCTTCAGAACAGTATCTTGAAATTTGGAAGCAATTGTTTAAGCCAAACCCTTGTCTTTTTGAAGTACCTGTGTATAGGAATTGTTGCAAAGCCTGGAGGAAAGAACCTTATGAGAATGTTAATGACATAAAACTCCTTCAAGAGGCGGGTACATTTTTTTTCTCCATTTGTATATTAGAAGATTGAAACTCAAATTGTGAGTAGGTGGTAGTTACGCTCGTGTCATGTAACAAACGATGCCTAGAGGTGGGATTTTAACTCAACAATACCTTGTCCTCCACCAACAGAGTTGGCTTGTATTTTTTTTTTTTAATCACACACCCACTCTCTGGCTAGTATAGAAAGATTAAAAAGCTGCTTCTGGTCTGTGGGCGGTAACCTTTTAATTTCTAAAGAGTTTTCAGCTGCTTACAGAATAGATTGCTGATCAACAGCATAGGAAAAATTTATTGTTTTTGTTTGTTTTCTGTGGTACTGGGGATTGAACCCAGGGGCATTCTACTTCCAAGCTACAGCCCAGTCCTATATTTTATTCTTTATTTTGACACAGGGTCTTACTAAGTAGCTGAGGCTGGCCGCGAACCTGCGATCCTCCTGTCTCAGCCTCCCAAGTACTGGGATTACAAGCATGTGTCACCACGCCCAGCTCTATAGGAGAAATTTAGATATTAAAAATTCAGCCGGGCATGGTGGCGCACGCTTGTAATCCCAGTACTTTGGGAGGCGGAGACCGGAGGATCCCGGTTCGTGGCCAGCCTCAGCTCTCTCGCTCTCTCTCTCTCTCTCTCCCTCCTTAGTGAGGCCCTCCGCAACTTCGTGAGACCCGGTTTCAAAATAAAGTATAAAAAATAGGGCCGGGGGCGTAGCGTGGAGGTAGAATGCCCCTGTGTTCAATCCCCGGTACCGCAAAAAAATAAAAAATAAAAAATAAAAAAATAAAAATTCACTAGTGCCGGGCGTGGTGGCGCACGCTTGTAATCCCAGTACTTTGGGAGGCAGAGACCGGAGGATCCGGGTTCGCAGCCAGCCTCAGTTATCTTTCTCTCTCTCTCCCTACTTAGTGAGGCCCTCCGCAACTTCGTGAGACTCGGTTTCAAAATAAAGTATAAAAAATAGGGCCGGGGATGTAGCACAGAGGTAGAACGCCCCTGGGTTCAATCCCGGGTACTGCAAAAAGAAAAAAAATTTCACTAGCATGTGATCTAGATCTGTTGTAATTAGGAGCATTTATTAAGATTTGGCATGGTGTTGGTGTTTTGTGCTATGTATAGGAAATGTGATTTCTCAGAGTATTTGCATTTTAAGATAAACGAGCACAGTCAGGTGACCGTGTTGTGACACCTTTCAAGGTTGAAAGAATCTTATGAGCCCCAAAATTTGTAGTCTATAATTTAATGAAGAAGTCCCCATGTCCATGGGTTAATTGGTGACCACCATTTGCTTGTTGGTTCTTCTCTCTACTAGACTATTTTTCCTTTTCTGCAGGAGTTTCTTTTGTTGTTGTTATTATTGGGGATTGAACCCAGGGGCGTTCTACCTCCAAGCTGCACCCCCAGCCCTTTTTATTTTTTATTTATTTATTTGTTTTTATTTTTATTTTTTTGTGTGGTACTAGGAATTGAACCCGGAGGCATTCTACCTCCGAGCTACATCCCCAGACCGATTTTATTTCTTATTTGAAAACAGGGTCTCAATAGGTTGCTCAGAACCTCACTAAATTGCTGAGATTCTCCTTGAACCTGCAATCCTCCAGTCTCAGCCTCCCAAATACTAGGATTACAAGCGTGTGCCACCACGCCCAGCTTATTTTTTATTTTGAAACAGGGTCTCACTAAGTTGCTGAGGCTGACCTGGAACCTGCAATCCTCCTGTCTCAGCCTCCCAAGTACTGGGATTACAGGCATGTACCACCATGCCTGGCTCTGCATGAGTTTTTAATACATACCATAAAACCTGTAATGGTTGAGGCCTTATGTTTGAACTCCTCAGAGTAGCATTTATGGGCCCTTTATTAATTTATTCATCAAATATTTACTGAGCCCTTACTTTAGTCCAGAATTTTTTCTAAGTACTGAGCTACAGTGTGGGAACAAAACAGAAAAGGCTTGTGCCCTTGTTAAGCTTTATTCTGTATGTGTGGGAATGAGGAATATACAACAGACAAATAGATAAGATCATTTTAGATGATAATGTAAACCAGCAGTCAATAAAGTTCTTTTGTGAAGGAAAAGAAGATAAATATTGGGTCATCCCACCTCTGTTGCAGCAACTCAACTCTTGTTTTGGTGCAAAGGCAGTCATAGGCAGTACATAAACTAGCAAGTCTATTTTCCAACTAAACTTAGGACACAAATTTGAATTTCATACAATTTTCACATCATGAACTATTCATTAAAAATATTCCTTCCAAACATTTAAATATGTAAAACCATTCTTAGCTTACAGACCAATCAAAAACATGGGGCAGGCTGGATTTGGCTTGCATGCAATAGTCTGCCTTTTTTTTTTTTTTTTGCAGTACTGGGGATTGAACCCAGGGGCATTCTACCTCCAGACTACACCCCCAGCCCTATTTTTTATTCTTTATTTTGAAACAGGGTCTCACTAAGTTGCAGAGGACCTCACTAAGTAGCTGAGGCTCGCCATGAATCTGTGATCCTCCTATCTTAGCCTCCCAAGTACTGGAATTACAAACGTGTGCCACCATGCCCGGCTATTAGTCTGCCTTTTTATAGAAGAAAATTTCTGATCCTTACTATGAACTATGAAGGAAATAAAAGCTGATGTGACAAGAGGGTGGGTGAAGGATTACATAGTAAACAAGGCCTCACTAGGGAGAAGATATTTGAGTTTTGCTCTGAAAGATGGAAGAGCTTTGTTGGCAAGTACAAAAGGTCTGCAGATAGAAATGGTCAGCATTAGCTGGGCGTGGTGACACACGTTTGTAATCCCAGTACTTGGGAGGCTGAGATTGGAGGATCCGAGTTCACGGTCAGCCTCAGCTACTTAGTGAGGTGCTCCGCAACTTAGACCCTGTTTCAAAATAAAGAATAAAAAATAGGGCTGGGGGTGTAGCCTGCAGGTAGAACACCCCTGGGTTCAATCCCCGGTACCGCAAAAAAAAAAAAAGAAATCGTCAGCATTGAACTTCCTCACATAACCTGTCATTCTTGCCTTTGTGGCTTTTTTTCATTTTGTTTCTTTTTTTATTTTTATTTTTTGCGGTACCGGGGATTGAACCCAGGGGCGTTCTACCTCCACGCTACACCCCTGGTCCTATTTTTCCATACTTTATTTTGAAACAGGGTCTCACGAAGTTGCGGAGGGCCTCACTAGGTAGAAAGAGAGAGAAAGCTGAGGCTGGCCGCGAACCCGGATCCTCCGGTCTCTGCCTCCCAAAGTAC
>PVJS01039286.1:0-18980 GCA_004027185.1 Glis glis
CCCTGTACCTCTATCATCTGTCACGCATACGAGCATCCTTCCTTTCTTGCTTACAAGTTGTCTCTCTGTATGACACACAGAGACTGCAGAGACTGGCCAACGCTCTTGGACAACATTGTGTCATCTGGTAGGAGTTCAGGCAGACTCTCCATCTCACCTCCCTATTGCTGTGATTCTCTTCAAATCATCATCTGTACCCAGAGAGATTCTCCCCAGAGAACATGCTTCAGGTCTGCACATTCGGAGTCACCTGTAAACATTTACCTGGACTCCATCATCAGTTCATTAAAGCCACTAGAAGATGTGAAGACCTGAAAGCAAAGGAACCAAGCCAGACCCCAGGACGGTTGTCTAGAGATGTTCAGTGTTGGAGCTCAGGCACTAGGAAAAGTGTGTTTAAATATTGATCCTGTCTCTTAAAATCTGGGTGACCTTGCACCAACTACTTAGACTCTTCGTGCTTCTATTTCCTCATCTAAAATGGAGACATTGATAACACACACCTAAATGGCTGTTTAAATGAGTTAGTACATGTGAAGTGTTTACAGCGGTCTCCTAGCGTTAGCATTATTTCTGCGAAGGAAAGGTTCTCAGGGATCCGTAGACATGTTCTCAGATGATTTCCAACTCCTATGATGTCTACAGTTGCCTGATCTTTTCCCACTTTTTAATTATTCTCGTGTCTTTATTGATGATTTGTCTTTGTTCCTCACTTCTCTATTTTACCTCCAGGATGTATATTTTATACTCTACCTAAACCAATCTAAATAAAAGGCACCCTTTCCCATTCTTGCTTTATCACAGGCTTCCGAAAAGGAAGGAAGGTGACTAGCTCATCTCCCTTCACTGAAATATACTGCCCACTTAAAGGCAATTAGCAATTCTGTGGTTCAGGAAAACAGGAAATTGATTTTTTTCTTTGACCCAATGGAGTAGCAGACAAGCTTATGTTTTATTTTACATTGCGGGAACTTGGAAGGGGGGGCTGCTCCACAAGGGACACCAGCCCGTTTGTGCATAATGGAACATAACTCACCCACTAGGAACCCGGGACACGCTCACAGATGGGTTGGCTAATTTTAAAATGAGGGATTCCGAAACATGTTCCAAATAAGGTGGGTGATATTTAAACATAGTTAAGAGGAAAGGCAGGGCATAAAAAACTGTTCCTCAGCCCCTTCTATTCTCAGTCAGCTCTCTTTGCCTCCCATTATTGGGCTCATAGCGGGTAGAGATGAGCTTCAGTTATTGTTACTACCCTCAACTCTATAATTACTACCCTGTAATTTGCTGCTGGATCTACTGAATTCAAAAGAAAATTCAAGAAGGCTTGGGACATCATTGTAACTAACATACATATATCTTACATTTTTTTATTGCTACATTATAGTTGTACATGCTAGTGAGATCCATGGTGATATATTCATATATACACATAACATTACTCTGTTCCCTTCCCCAAAACTTCCCTTACCTCTGCCTCCTCCCTCCTCTGATCTCCTTCCACTGCTCAACTGGTCTCTCTCTTCATTTTTGTAAGGTATTCTTTCTTTCCTTTTTAATCTCTAGCTCCCACATATGAGAGAAAACATGTGACTCTTGACTTTCTGATTCTTGCTAATCTCCCTTTACATGTTCTCCAGTTCCATCCATTTACCTACAAATAGCATACTTTCATTCTTCTTTATGGATGAATAGAATTCCACTATGTGTATACCACATTTTATTTATCTATTCATCTATTGACAGACACCTAGGTTGGTTGCATAACTTGGCTATTGTGAATTGTGCTGCTGTAAACATAGATATGCATGTATCACTATAGTATTCTAACTTTAATTCTTTTGGAAAGATACTGAGGAGCAGTATAGTTGGGTCACATGAAATCTCTATACTGATCTCCAAAGAGGTGTACTAATTTACAATCCCACGAGCAGTGTATAAATGTTCTTTTCCCCCCATATCCTTGACAGCATTTATTATTGGTATTGTTGATGATGGCCATTCTAATTGGAGTGATAATGGAGTCTCAGTGTTGTTTTTATTTGCATTTACCTAATTACTCAAGGATGTTGAACAACACATGTATTCAAAGAGAAGTAACTATCCCATTGTATTAGTCCATTTTTCATTACTATAATAAAATAACTGAGGCAGGATAACTTTTTAAAGGAAAGTGGGTTATTTAGCTCAGCTTTGGAAGTTCAAAGGCAAGCTACAGGCATTGGCTTAGTTCCAGTGATGGCCTTCTTGTTGGGAGTGTCCCAGGGTGGCCCCTGGTATAACATGGTAAGAGACAGGAACACCTGTGTTCATGTCTATGTGTCTGATCTCTGTCCCTCTTTTTATAAAGGCACCATGATTCAATCATGGGGACTCCACCCTGATGACCTCATCTAGACCTAATCTTCCAAAGGCTCCACCTCTAAGAGGGCAGATTAACTTTCCCTTACCATAAGCCTTTGGCAACTAAACTCTGGCCAGAGTTTGAGGGGACAAACCCTATTCAAATCATAGCAATCACGGTTTGAAAGAGCCACGTTTTAGCTCCTTAACGCATGTGTTGAGAGAGCCTTGAACATTGTACTCTCCGCATCTCAATTTCTTCATCTGTAAAATAGTGATAATTTCTTCCTCTGTCACATTTATGAAAATTAAATGCTTTCATAAACCAATGATAATAATGCTTGGAATAAAGACAGAACTCATAAGATGTAGACATTACTAAAATTCTCTTCCAAACGTTGCTCTCTGCAGCGTGGGTGCACAAGGGAATTGCTTGACCTTTCTTGGGCTCTTTCATGGAATGTTCTCTTTTGAATGCTTGGCCTCCAATCTAGGAACACTTAGATGTGGCTCTCTTCTCGACTCACAAACGAACTGGCATGGGAAGGCAGAAACTAGCTTTACTTAAAAATCTCTGAGTTCTCTTATTTTTTTTCTGTAAAGTGGAATTGGCTTTATTCCAAACCTTTTTTTTTTTTTTTTTTTGCCAGAAAGGAGACTTCTGCCCCCAGTTTCTTAGATGGGTTTGAATCTCAGTGTTCTCAGTCACCCAAGAGAGATTGATCAGTTTTTCTCTGGAAGAGACTTTATATCCTAAAATATTAATTTCACTTGGAAGCTGGAGGTTGTATGGTCATCATTTTATAGAAAGTTTCTTGGGCAGGGTAACCCCCACATCTCAGAGGCTTAGCACAGTTACATTTATGTTTGCTTCCAACATAGCCTGATGCAGGACAGGGGTGGGGACTCCATTACTACGCTGTCCCTCCACCACCCACTGCATCTACAGAGTCCTCCGGTGGGCTCTCTGCATGGGATCAGCAGATGCATGAAGAACACAGTGTGGTGGGTGCACGCAGGCTTCATAGGCCAGGCTGATGGGGCACATGCCTCCTCTGCCCGTGGTAATGGGTGGAGAACTTATCACAGGGCAGCACCTAATTACAAAGGAAGCTGAAAGAGAGAGGCCAGCTGTATGCTCAGAAAGCCAAAGGAAATGGTTGGTGAATGACTAGTTAGTTGGTTCCACTAATATTTAAATTGTGAAATATTTCTCTTACACTATACACAGATATATGTGGAGGCTATAAAGAATAATAACATGAATACCCAGTTTAAGAAATAAAATATTACAAATGCAGTTGAAGTCTGTTATATGTCCCTCTGCCTTTTCTTGCATCTATGTTTTGTTTTGCTCAGAGTAAGCACTATTTTATTTTTTACTTTTTGGTTATAATTTTATAACATATTTTATCCAAAGACTTTTTTTTGCATTTTTGTCTTAATACCAATGGTATCCTATTTCCTTGGGTGATTTAGACTTTTCACTTATTTATTTATTTATTGTACTTGGGATTGGACCCAGGGGCATTCTACCTCTGAGCTACATACCCCTAGCCCTTTTTATTTTGAAACATGGTCTCGATAGGTTGCTGAGGATCTCCATAAGTTGCTTCGAACGTGTGTTCCTCCTATCTCAGCCTCTCACTAATGTTTATGTTTCTGTAATTCATCCACACTGACATGCGTAGTTGTAACTGATCCATTTTTACTGCGGCTTAGTATCCCATTTTTTGGATAAATTACAATAGAATTATCCAGTTCCCAGTCATATGCATTTGAGTTGTTTTCAGGCATTTGTTTTTCCTTTTAGAAGTAATGCTGTGTATCTCTCTTCACATACATTCGTGAGTTACTCTAAGATATGAATATCCCTGTTATATATTACCTAGAGGCCTAAAATGCAGACTGCTAGCACATAGCAATCAGTAGCTAACAGGGATAAAATTGAATTTCTATTAAAATTTAATAGAGTATATGGATCCTTCAAGGAAAACTTAAATAATTTAGATTTCCATTCACTTCGGCTAGCTTGGTGTGGGTTCCTTGCTATTGAGTGCTGGCTCCATAGAGTGGGCAAAGACAGACTAGACTATTTTAACTCCAAAGATCCATTTCCCCACTTTGGTTTTTGAAGAAAATTTGCAAAATTGAATCCCAGAAGGCATGGTTGCTCTCTCATTAGCCGTCTTGTTTTGTGCACTGTATGTTGATGGCACAACATTTTCTGAGGTATTGTGCTCTATCTGGCAGAGCTAGGTTTATTCCAGAGATAAAAGAGAATAGTCCCTCAAACTTTCTTTCCTACCCACTGACAAACTGAAACTTAACTGCCCAGTCTCATTCTTCTGACTAAAAGTTTTACTTCCACTTAAAAAATAAAGATAGACCTCCTGATAGTACATAAGGGATGAGCAAACTCATGGTTTAAGAAAAGCAGATGTGTTCTTAATTCTAGAACTAGAAAAAAAAAATCAAGTGTAACACTCTCAAAATGGGGATAATTTGATGGGAAAAATACGGTCCTCGGCGGCATAGTCATGGCCAACGACAGGGTGACTTTCACAGGTTTTTTTTTGGATAGTGCCCACCCACCATGATGTGACACTGAGTCACACCTGTCCCTCAGTGGTATAACTGATGAGTTTTGCATTAAAATAACCTTCCTATAGTTCAGAAGAAGGACAATGCTTTGCATAATAAGAACAAAAATAGAAAGAAACCTGTTCTTGTCACAGCATCTGGTTAAGGTTTGGCACCATCTTGTAATTCAACACACTTTCTGGTTGCTCTCTCCCTCATGACTCAGAGATTTGCATACCTAGAACTTACCTAGGTGGGAAATCCTTTCAAAACTTACAAGTTAAAATACTAAGGGGAAAAAAGGACAGCACGTTTTAAATTGCACTTTTTGTTGTGGTGGTGGTACTAGGGATTGATCCCAGAGGCATTCTACCTCTGAGCTACACCCCCAGTCTATTATTATCATTGTTGTTGTTGTTGTCATTATTTTGTTTTGAAACAGGATCTCACTAGGTTGCCGAGAGTCTCCCTAAATTGCTGAGGCTGGTCTTGAACCTGTGATCCTCCTGTCTCAGTCTCCCAAGTACTGAGATTTCAGGCGTGTACCACCACAACCGGCTGCATGTTTTTTTTTTAACATGTAGTTAAAACACTTAAGAATCTTGAGCCAGTGGTGGTGGCACATGCCTGTAATCCAGTACTTGGGAGGCTGAGACAGGAGAATCACAGGTACAAGGTCAGCCTCAGCAACTTAGTGAGATTATCAGCTACTTAGCAAGCCCTTGTATTAAAACAAAAAATAAAAAAGGGTAGGGGTGTAGCTTGGAGGTAGAATGTCCCTGGGTTCTTAATCATATTTTCAAGGTCCTTCCTGCCATGTAAAATCATATTTCACAAGTTCATGGGATTAGGATGTGGACATTTGGGAAGAGGGTCATTATTCTATCTACCACAGACAGTTTGGAAAATCTCTAAATAATTTTCTATCCTTGCATGCTTCTATTCTAAATTCGGTTTGGAGATCTTACCCATTACTTTTTTAGACTCCCATGTCTTTATAAAATGCAGCTGACCTAAGACCCAAGTCCTTCTATTCCCCTTCTTACATCTTAGCCTTTGTATCACCCCCTCTACCTTCTTTCAGAAACCCACTAATAACCGCCCTCCCCTCTATAGATTCTGATCCTCTATTTATGCCCATTTCTAAGAGGCAAACCCAGCTTCTAATTTCCTCAACCCTGTTCTTTTGTTTAACAAATAAGTATTTAGCCTAATATACTATTTACAGTTCAGCTAATATTTTTTGCTGATGTTTTATCTTATCAAATCTACTTATTTGTAAGCATGGAGAAAATTACTTAGCCCCCCCTTTTCTCTATTCTCTAAAGGTAGTTTAATGTAGTGAACTCTCAAACATTAAAATATATATACACTTTATTTGGAATAATCCACTGGTTTTTAGGATCAGAAATATGAGGTAGCAGGCACTGCCATTTTGCTAAATATTTTTAAAACATTCTAGAGGACCACCACTGCTCCATCTACATTGGTGGAGTGCTTCTGCAACTTGCTAACTGATGAGAGCTCATTTCCCCCTTACCATTCCGTACTGCACTGTTTGCCTGACCATAAAATCATCAAATGGAATTTCATGAACATGAACATTTAGTTCTTTCTTTCTTCTTCTTTTTTTAAATATATTTTTCTCTTCGTCTATATGACTAATTTCTTGAAACAATATATTACAACACTCATGAGGTCAGGTCATGTAGTGGGTTTTACCAATGAAAATTTAAAATAGTAAGTAGAAGAGAGCTGCCTACATGTTTGTTTCTTGTCCAATCAGAGCCTCTAAAGATTCTTTGCTGTGCTCAGATATCTCTTTACAGACCCAGGCACCGTCTCTTCATCCTCCCGGTAGGTACATGTGACCGTGCCCGCCGTGAGGATGAGGTGGCAATGGTGCTATGATTCGCAAGGCAGTGCTTCTTCACATCCTGTTGGTGTGAAAAACAGTGTTGGTCTTTTTGCCTCTGAAATTTCCCAGTGCCATTTATTCCACCTTAGGAGCAAGGGATGCTGGTTGCATCATTACTCAGGACCCGTATCATCCACCCCGCGGTCTGTTCCACTAGCCGTGAATCCTGGCTTCCAAAGGCTTTCTCCAGGGTTATTGTTTGGCTTTGTTGATGACGGCCACAAATGCAAGTCTTATTCGGGGTACACAGAAAATGTGAACGATAATCCATGTTGAATTTATTGTGTGGAATTTTGCAGCATAAACAGAACAAATTCAACCATATCTTCTCTTGAGCTCTTTATGTGTAAGTCCTGCATTCCTAGACCCAAGGAAAGTGACATCTTGTAATGTTGACCGGCAACCTGCCTTCCACACACAGCCAGCAGCGAGAAGGATAGACAAGGGGCCAGGAGTGGAGCGAGAAAAGTGATTCTTGCAAGGAAAGTGTATTCCTTATCCAGTATAGCTTAAGATCAACCCCATGAATATGTTGCTTTCACATGGGTGAGAAGGGCCCATTAAAACTGGGGAGCAATTAACATCCTAAGAAGAGTTGGGTGTGAGGACCCTGGACCCTGTCTGTGTGCCACATGGTGCAGACCTGAAAAGGGTTGGGGGTGACCATCCTGGGCACCAGTGTGGGGCGGGCAGGGCTCCACCTAGTGAAGGACCATCCTCAGGTGCTCTAGACGCAGAGATGTCCTGCAGCCACACATGCAGGGGGTGCACTGCTCCATGAACGTGCCGCTGTAGCCCCACGGTGGCCCAAAGCCTGACTGGTCTTTGCCTGGTCTCAATATAAGTTTAGCCAAATCAGCATGTCAGCAGCACTCTTCTGGCAGCTTAGTCACCACACTGGACAATAAAAATGATCCATTTGCCCTGAGTCATGTTCCAGCCACAGGACTTCAAGACCACCGCACAGGTGCAAGTCCTGCAAGACAAGGCATTCAAGGTCACTGCCATCCAATCACCCTCACATGTAGGAGAAGTAGATTAAAGGGCTTAGAGGGCTGGAGTACATCTCAAGGGAGAGGAACAGAAATAAGAGCCCCCATGGGTTCTGATCAAAGCTTGGCGCACCTGGTCTATATGGTGTCATAGCACCTGCTGGTCTTGGGTATAAGAGATGAACTTGAGCCAGGTGTGGTGATGCACACTTGTGATCCCAGTACTTGGGAGGCTGAGACAGGAGGATCACAGGTTCATGGCCAGCCTCAGTTACTTAGTGAGGCCCTCTGCAACTTAGTGAAACCCTGTTTCAAAATAAAGAATAAAAATTGGGCTTGGGGTGGAACTCAGAGGAAGAATGCTCCTGGGTTCAATCCCCAGTACCACACACACACAAAAAATGAACTTGGAAGAAAATATTAAGGGTGGCACTTTAAAGCATACAGCCCCCCTTGGAATGTATCAAGGGCCCCGTTCCCTTGGGTCTAATAACCTCATGTAATAACAAGGATGTGTGTGTGGGTTATAGACTGATTTTAAGTGTACAAACCCTTATTTATTTAGTACTCGGTGGCTGGTTGCATTCTCTTCCCTCCCCCACCTGTCAGCCGTTCCTCCGGCAGTGGCTGGGTGCCCGCCGCGTGCTCAGCAGGGCCAGCGTATTCATTGGGCACGAAGGCTCACAGTACTTCTTGGCTTCCAGAAACATTTTCTAATTGCTTTTACAAGAACAAGAAAACGTGAGTTTTTAGGTTCAAGAAAATATTTCATGAAGACCTAATTTAGAGAGCAAAGAGGAAGAATTATAAAAACAAAATCTGTAGTTACGTATGAGTCGGCAAGGTGGAAAGAAGTTGAGAGGCCAGAATCCGACCCCAGAAAGTAAAACGTGATTCCAGATGCAAGACGGTCTGGTAGTGACCTAGAGATTTAGGACTGCTCAAAATCCACCGGATTTAAGAATTCAGAGGCTATTGACTTTTCAAAAATGTTTCAGTAATAGCAGAATGAGGATTTTCAGTTGGTGAGGATGTGTAATAATAACTATTATAAAATTAAAAATAGATTTCAATATATAATATTAACCTATTCATACTTACACCCAAACAGTCATAAGATAAAATTTTATGTATAACAATAAATTTATGAGTGTATACATACACACACGAGTGCATGCACATACATGGAAGAAGGGGCTCACAGAGGCTAAACTAGCCAGAGACTGGGGGAATAATACTGCAGCCAGGCTGGGCAGCACTGCAGTCGGGTAGGAATGTTGCGGTGAGCAGGAGGAAGTCTTGGCTTTCACAGTTCATGAAAGTGGAGGAACATGAAAAGGAACACAGGAAGTTGCAGTACAGTATAATACATTCTTCCAACAGAGTTAAGCCCAGGGAACGTAGGGGAGGCCTGGTAGCGAGGTTGGGGGTACGTCTGTACAAATCAGCGATGTGTTGGCAGTGAGTGCCTCGTCTCATCAGACGCACAGTCAGCTCACCAGACTCAGACCTATGAGCCTTGTAATTGATGCAGATAATAATCCAAGTATATTACGGGCAGCTGTTAAAGTCAGCTACTGGCACATTTAACTTTGATACTGGTGGCTTTGAAATACAAAGTATCTCATCTGAAAGCATTTTTTACATAATTGTGAAATGTGTAATAAATGTATATATAATTTGCTACTTGGTTTCATGTCTATGATTACTTCCAGGTTCTTCAAACTACCCACATCAGTGGTGATCCTAACATACCTTATTTGAGCTGCAGAGACTGGAATAGACATTTCCAAGTGATGCCTTTTTAAAAACCTCCCAGGGCCATCATCTCAGTATCTCTCAACCTAGTCCACAAAGGAAAGCTTTTGCATTTTAGTTAAGTTCTTTTTGTAACTTCTTACTGTAAAACAACAACAACAAAAACAAAAACAACAAGACCCTCTGTACATTTGTTTCTCTGTGACAGATAATTATGTTAATATATATGCCTCATTCATTTGGGTTGTATTCGATAACACCCAAATTTCCTTTAAACCATAAAAGTCGAATTGATCTACATTGTATTTAATGAAATCAGTCATTCTTTTAAAGACATGTATCTTATTCAACAAGCACACATTTACTGAACATCCACTATTGTGGAAACACTGTACACCGTACAGGTACTGGAGTATCTAAATAAACAGCACACCGTCCTTATCCTCAAAGGACTTATACTTTAGGGAAGATGATAGGCAAGAAATGCAGTGTTCACGATTATTGTTAGAGTCAACTTCCATAGCAAGTGGACCCTTCAGCCAAAGTTTGGTTGGAACATTGAGACTTCTGATGCCATATACACACTGGGAGGGGACGGAAAGGATTATTATGTGCAAAATTGAGATCTTGGAGACAGAAAGAGCAAGCCTTTCCAGGAAATCAGAAATGGCTTGAGCCATCAGGGAGAGGAGGCTGGCTCAGGGTTTTCATTGTAGTTGCGGGGTGAGAGCCCTCCACGTGGACAGGGGGCTCATGTGGTTGGAATCTTGTCCAAGGAGGGAGCACCCAGGCTTTCTTATCAGCTTGTCCAGATCCGTGTAATGAGGAACAAGGGAAGAGGAAGGCTTAAAAACTATCATAGTCAAATGCCAGAAATAAATACATGAATAAACTAACTAATCAACTTAAAAAAATGGAGTGAAATCTTCTCCTTGCCGATCCAGTGCGATCAGAAGAGCTACATGGGGGTTTGTGAAGGGTGGTCCGTTAGCTTATCTCCGGTGGTCCTGTAGCTGGGTGTCAGGCGTGGAGGGTTTAGAGAAATGTTCCTGGAGAAAAGTGCTCTTCAGGTGAATCGGGGTAGAGCACTCAAAGTGGAAGGGTACCCCGTGTGCAGCACCACGTGGTAAAGCACAGTACCTGAGGTTGCAGTGAGTCCGTGTGGTAGGGAAGATGTGCAGGTCCAGCAGGAGGTGAGCTTCTGGGGTTGTTAGAGCTTCCCTCAGAGGGTGGAGGAGGGTCATTGTGGGATATTAATCAGATTTGCATGTTAGAAGGTGGTGATTTTATTTAGAAAACTGCCTAAGGCTTAGTAGGAAGGAAAGATGTAAAATCCATAAAAAGTGAGAGAGATATGGCTTGATTAGTTAACTTCCTCCTGATAGTTACAGCCTTAGTTGGAAGCAGCTGTTCTCAGCATGGTGCGTTTCTAGGTGTGTGTAGTGAAGACTGAGGAAGGGGAGAGGGAGGAGAAACTTGGGCAGTCTTTTGAAGATGCAGAAATCATTACGTTCTCTTAACCATTCTGATACATCCCCTAGGAGAAGGAATATTCAGTCTCTGTGGTTTACAAAAAAAAAAAAAAAAGAAAGAAAGAAAGAAAGAAAACACAAATAAAACAAAACAACCGGACCTGGCGATTTTGGTATACACCACCTGCCTCCTAGTAGAGAATTGCTGTGCTAACAATGCAAAGCTCCAAGGGTAAATTTCAGGCTCAGGTCCAGGGGGGACAAGGTATTAAGTTAGAGGACTGAAGAGGGCAACGAAAAGTATAAGGATATTAGAAGCACACAAAAAGGAGGCTTTGATGTGGTTATAAAGAGGAACACAAGACCTAATTCTTTAGAAATGTTTAATTTAGTGGAGGATGACAGAAAAAAAAAAGATAAAAATAGCCAGGTGTGGTGGCTCATGGCTGTAATTCTAGTACTTAGGAGGCTGAGATAGGAGGATTGCAGGTTCGAGGCCTCAGCAATTTAGTAAGACCTTTAGCAACTTAGTGAGGCCCTGTTTCAAGTTGAAAAATAAAATAGGGCTGGGGGTGTAGCTCATATTAGGGGAAAAAAGGATAAAAATAACACCCAGAAAAGGTCAGTAGAAAGAAAATGAGAACCGAACTTGTTAAGTAGGCCTGGGCCCAGAAGGAAGCTCAGGAAAGCCAAGTCCTGGGGTGCTCATTACGCCAGACTTCCTCCTATTTTTGACACTTGAGAACAGGAGACCAGTGCAATCAGATATTTGCAGAGTTTCCTAACCAGGTTCCCTTGCAACTTTCCCAGCCTTTGTCTTCTTGTGCACAGTTCAGGTGGCTCTGGAAAGCCTAGTGTGACGTTGCAGTCAGCTGCCATCATGGTCTCTGTGTTGTTGGAAGCGAGAGAAAAGAGCAACAGAAGTTGGAGCTGGTCTGCTGAGCAAGGAAGGGCTCCTTTTTTAAAAGCAGGAGGCTGCAGAATTGGGATAGGGAAAAGTTGATTAGAGGGAGAAAATCTGTGACCAAGGCAACCAGAAGACCCCCCCAAAATCCTGCAGGAGCCTGAGGGAAGAGACATGAAGAAGACCTGTGGATTTGTTACATCAAGATGTTCATGTTTTTAATCAAGGTTCCTGGGTGACTCGTGTTCCGGTTGTGCTATTAGGTATCTTCGGCCGATGCTTCTCTTTGGACAGTGTCTTCTCTTTCTCTGGCTAGCACTACACAATTTGAGAAGCGATTATGAGCTGCTATGTTCAGCATTAATTTGATCCTGGCGTTTCATTCATTTCTTTCCCATTTGCAGCTGATTGAAAAAAGAAGAAAATTATTTCAATCAAGGTTTTATCCTGTTGAGAGAAAAGGGTGTGATTTAAATACATGGAGTATGGTATTTCTAAAACCAGAGAAAGTAGCCTAATAAAGTAATTCTGACCATAAGAAGGAATCCACATTTCTTGCTCCTTGCCAGGTGTAGCCTATGGGAGCTGAATAGCTTCGTAGATCAGTGTTCATTCAAGTGATTATAGGAAAATGTTTATAAAAGTACTGTTTTAAGAAATAAAAATTTCAAGAACATAATTGCAAATATATGCATTTATAATTTTAGGCACCAGGTTTAGGATTGCATAAACTTAAAAACAAGATGGATTGATTGCATTTAACCTTTAAGGTCAATAGCAGACAAACTTTGAACAAAACATAAGTAGAGAGAAAATTGGTAAGAAACACAATAGGGTTTTACCTAGCCATAAAGACAAACAAAATTATGTCATTGCAGGAAAATGGATGGAACTAGATAACATTACACTAAGTGAGATCAGCCAGACTCAGAAAACCAAGGGCCACATGTTTTCTCCCACAGGTGGAAGCCAAGGAGAAAACAGGAAAGGTAAGAGACTTCATGAAAATCGGAGAGACCAGTAGAATAGTGGAAGAGGATTGGGGGAGAGAGGAGAGGAGGGGGAAAAGGAGGCTTGAGGAAGGAAACAGACCAGATAATGCTATTTTTTTTTTTTTTTTTGCAGTACCGGGGATTGAACCCAGGGGCGTTCTACCTCCGCGCCACGCCCCCGGCCCTATTTTTTATACTTTATTTTGAGACCGAGTCTCACGAAGTTGCAGAGGGCCTCACTAAATAGAGAGAGCGAGAGAGAGAGAGAAAGAGAGAGAGAGAGCTGAGGCTGGCCGCGAACCCGGGTCCTCCGGTCTCCGCCTCCCAAAGTACTGGGATTACAAGCATGCGCCACTACGCCCGGCAATGCTATGTTTTTATATGAAGGTATCACTACCAATCACTCTAGCATGTACTGGGAGGGAGGAGGAGAAAGAGGGTGGGATGCTGAGGGAAACACACCAAGAGATGTTGTGTGCATATATGAATGTATCATTTTGAATCCCACTATGACGTATAACTACAATACACCAATAAAAAATTTAATATTAAAAAAGAAGGTATTTAATAACGTGGGACTTAAACAGAAGAAACATATTTCTTAACTCAACTTGCTGTTTAACATTATGCTTAAAACATTTTCTATTGCATTCTCCCACCCCCATCCAGTACTAGTTGAGTTTTTACTCACCAGTTAGTTTGTAGAATATTGGTTCATTAGTAGACATGTAGGTAATTGCATATTATCTGTGATTCCTCAGGGAAAGCATGTTTCATTAATGAAATAGTGTACTCTTGATATGGCCAGCACACATGGTACTCCAATATTCACACAAAAAAATAAAAGAACAGGCCGGGCGTGGTGGTGCACGCTTGTAATCCCAGTACTTTGGAAGGCAGAGACCAGAGGATCCGGGTTCGCGGCCAGCCTCAGCTCTCTCTCTCTCTCTCCCTGTCTCTCTCTCTCTCTCTCTCTCTACTTAGTGAGGCCCTCTGCAACTTCGTGAGACCCGGTTTCAAAATAAAATATAAAAAAAATAGGGCCAGGGGTGTAGCTTGGAGGTAGAATGCCCCTGGGTTCAATCCCCAGTACCGCAAAAAAAAAAAAAAAAAAGAAGAACATATTTATTGGATAGGACTGCCGGAGTTGGCCCACTAGGTTATGTTTGCAATGCCAGGACCTTTAGCTGAATTTCCAAGGGTTAAGTTTTCCAGAGGAGAAGATGCCTAAGCACAGTGGCGACATGCTTAAAATTAGGGAAGATGATGGCTAACCTGCCGGCTTCTAGGTGAATTCCTGAAGATGATTCACACTACAGAGCAAAATGGGAAGAGAGAGGCAGAGCGGTTCTTGGTGATATGTGTTTTGTTTTCTATGACATTACTCACTATGTTTTGAAGGTTTTTTTTCCTAAGAACAGTGATGAATTTGCTCAATTTGTATATTTGTATCCATGTTCCTTCAACTGTCTTCCCTGTTGCTAATAGGGATTTATGACTTAGCTCTTCTAAGTCGTTGGATGGTGTCTGTGGCCATATTTCCCAGTGAGACGCCAAAGCAATCCAGACCTATTCAGGGACTCTCAACCTTGTTAGCACCTGACTGTAATCTATACTTGTGTACCCTCTCTTCTTTGATGGGGAAAAAATGGTGTGGTGTTCAGAATTCTCACTGTAAATATATGCATTAGGTATGAAATTACTTTATCCAACAAGGAAACTTAGTGGTAATCCCAGACTTGGATCTGAGGAGAAGCAGATCCACATATGCAACTCAACTGGGGCTGTGAGAGAACTAAGGTTTAACAAATTGTGACCACCCACTCAATAATTCCAGATATATTAATGCTAGGATGATCTTAGATCAATTCTAAAAGAAATCTAACTAGTTGATTTGCATGTCAAATCAAAACCCTGGGAATCCCAAGTGTCTGAAATATGATTAATATAATTATTAAAATGAAGTCTATGTTATTACTTAAAATATTATTAAGATTCAGTAAACACTCTATACCCCAATATGATGTAAAATTACAATGCGTCAATAATTAAAAAAAGATTCATAGAAAAAAGTCACATTGAGTCATACTGGAGTATTTTACATTTTGATCTGTAGCTTGTAAAGCATATTTTGCTTTGTTTAACTAAGTTTGAAATACTTATGATACTCAAATAGAAGCTTGATTAATATTTATTCAGTGAAATATGCATTGCATACCTGCTAATAAATTCTATGCACTTTGGAGACATTTACAGAATAGTTCAATCAGTATTTTGTAAGTTGTCTGTTTTTATTAACCCTGCTATAGCTTTTCCCTGTGTTAACTTTTCATCTCTTTGTACCTTTAATTTTTTCAATATTGGAAAAAGGTGAATATTCTGGGACTCTCTAGTATATGTATCTGCAGGTAAAAAGTTTTTTTTTATTTTTTACAAACTGGCATCACCCCATACAAATATTGTTGCTAATATTCTTGCTATTTCATTAATAAATACTTCGCTGCTTATTTCTATTATTCATTTGTTCTGAGGAAGGGATTGTGCCATCTGTTCTTGAGGATGGTCCCTTGGGCTGGTGTTGGCACTTCATTCTGCTTCAAGAGAATCATCTGTGAGTGAGAATGCTTTTTTCCCCAGTTTCCCCAAGATAGAACCTCTCTGTGTTCTACCATTCCAGTAATGAGGAAGTATGAGCTTGCTAGCTAGAGACAAACTTCTCTGTGTGTTTGTGTGTGCGTGTGCATGTGCGTGTGCGTGTGCGTGCGTGTGTGTGTGTTTTAGCAAAATACACGGACTACCTATGTGGAACCAGAAGCTAGATGTTCATTTTTCTGATGAAGGATACAACTTAATATTTGCCACTGAATTATGAAAATGGAAGAATTTGACAGATAATGAAATAGTCTTAATGACCCTGTCTTCTCAATCGTCTACAAAAGCAGAATGGGAAGGGAGGCACCAGGCCACATTTTACTTTGCTTATGTCCTCCGTGGGTCAGGAATTTGGAGCGAGCACGGCAGACACAACTCATTTCTGCTTCACCGTGTTGAAGCTTCACCTAGGGAAGATTTGAATAACAGCACAAGTCAAACCACCAGAGGCTACAGCTGGAGACTTCTTCCATTCTATGTTGACGCCTGGGCTGAGGTGACTCGAAGTCTGGGTTCGGAAGGTTTTACAGACCAGAGTCCTGACGCATTTCCACATGGCTTGAGCCTGCTCAGGGCAAGGCAGCCACTGGGTAGCTGGACTATGACCTGGTGCATCTGGCCTCATGAATGCGCTTTCCAAAAAAAAAGACACAGCTGCCTCCAAGGCCTTTGGTGACCTAGTCTTGGAAATCCCTTCTGCTCTATTGGTCAGCCTTGCTGTGAGGCCACCTAGATTTAAGGGGAGAGGGACAGACTTCATTTCTCGATGGGAGGGTTGTTGGAGAATTCTAGCCTAGCTTTAAAACAGCCTAAGAAGAAATGTTTGAGTATTTTGGATAGTGCTCAATTGGTTATTCCCCGATTGCTAGCTATTTCCATGTGCATGCACATCTTCTAACTGTGTGTAATGAACACTTCATTGACATGAAGAAAAGAAGAAAATGAAGAACTAAATTTTGCTGAGTGTCAACTGATTATATGTGTCTTCTCTTCTCTTCTCTTCTCTTCTCTTCTCTTCTCTTCTCTTCTCCCTTCTTCTTCTTCTTCTTCTTCTTCCTTCTCTCTTCCCTCCCTCTCTCTCTCTTTCCCTCTCTCCTTTCTTCCTTCTTTCTTTCTGTACTGGTGATAGAACCCAGGCCCTTTACGTATGCTGTGCAAAGCACTCTACCACTAAGCTACATCCTCAGAGCTTTTCAAAAAAAATTTCAATTTTTGAGGGCCTCACTAAGTTGCCAAGACTGGCTTTGAACTTGAGATCTTTCTACATCAGCCTCTGGAGTACCTAGGATTACAGATGTGTGCCACTGCACCCAACTAACACCTTCTTAGAATACTTCAGAAGTGTTTCTCTCCAAGGTCGTTGAGATGTTACAGGGCTTCAGTTGGTGGCTCAGGTTTTTCAAAGACTGACCAGCTAAATGTGTCTGAGCACCATCCCTGTAGAAAGTCTCTCAGAGAGTATCCCACAGATCTCATGACCATTCTTGAGAACAAAGCAAAATAGGATCCAGAGGATGGAAAATAAATCAAATTACTACTACTAAGTTAAATGTTGATTAACATTAGAATAAAAGATTTACAAATACCTGAAATGTCAATGCTTTATGAGAACGTGCAGGGCTTTCCAAGGTAGAGAAGCATATGCACCCTCTTAAAAATGCATAGCCATGCTGGCTGTGGTGGTACATACTTGTAATCCCAGCACTTGGGAGGCTGAGACAGGAGGATCAAAAGTTGAAGGCCAGTCTCAGCTACTTAGTGAGGTCTTCCACAACTAGTGAGAACGTTTCAAAATAAAGAATAAAAAATAGGGCTGAGGGTGTAGTTCGGAGGTAGAATGCCCCTGGGTTCAATCCCCGGTACACCCCCCAAAAAAGTGCATAGCCACTGTAGAAACATATAAAAAAAAGACTCATGGCAGGTAACATATAACTAGGTACAACCATGCTTAATAGTCAACTGAGCTAGAATGCACAAACGATTAGAGCCAGGGTTACTAAGGAATACTTAGTGGTGAAGACGAATCTTAAAAGAGGGAACCAATTCCTTGGTGATGAAGTAGAAAGGGAACAGAAGAAAGGAAATCCAGAGTTTCTCTAGGTTTCAGAGAGATTGAAATATTTTAAGGTCCACTTTCAAAGATTTTTTGACCCAGTTGAACCTTTGGGTCTAATTCTGACTGCCCACAAATATTTCCTACCTAATATATCGGGAGCTATTTCCTTGGTTTAGAGTTGCAAATACAGCCCTGAGAGGTACAAGCTCAACCAAACGCGCAGATTGAGATCTGCTGATAAGTGTGCTGTGTTTTTCACAACAGCTAAATGTTCTCAGAGGAGAGACTTGACCCGGGAAGGGGGGAGGAGGTTGTCTGGGAACATTCTGTTTGCCCAGACAAATGTTAACATTGTATGGTGAAAGAACTTTGTATCTTTTTCTGATGCTCTAGGAAGGTATATAAGGACTGGGCTAAATAAAGTCGGGCGGCAGTATTAACTGAGAGCCTTCAACCTCAAACTTGTGTCCCTGTGTGATCAATCCCGACACCCTCCGCAGAGACTCGGTCCAGGCTGCGCGGGTGCAGCAACTGGAGGTCCCACCGAGATCCTGAAAGCGAGGACCGTGGACGGGGTCGTCCCTTGTGCCGGCCGGGACATATTGGGGTAAGTTAAAAAAGGAAAGTTATAAGTGAGACTTGAAATATGGGAAATTCACAGGGAAGAGTTGATTTAGAATTTCAATTGAAAAGGCTATTGGAGGAACAGGGAACTGCTATTGAAAATAAAACCCTTGAAGATTTCTTAAAGTCCATAGAGAGGGCAAGCCCTTGGTTTATTACGGGCGGGGGCCTCAACGTCCCCGACTGGGAGGAGGTCCGCCGCGATTTACAGTATCTCTTAAAACAGGAGGGTCCTGACGTACTTCCAATTTCTACTTTCTCCCTATGGAGGCTAGTCAAGGACGCCCTCTTAACAGATAAAGTTCGTCTCCGCCAGGTAGTCCAGGCAACCAAGGAGGTTCTATCTGAACTTCAGGAATCGGAGACTAAAAATTCTCTTTGTTCTGGGGTCGAAAGTGATGATGACTGCAATGGACAGGGGTCGAAATGGCTTCCGTATGGGAAATTTAAAGGGGCGACGCCCAAAAAGGACGGAGAGGGGGCTGCTAAAGATTTGGGAGCGCAACCTAAAGAACAGCGCCCCTCCACAAACCGCCTTTATCCCTCTTTGTCTGATTTGGAAAGTGAAACCTATTTGGCTTCTGGGTCCTCAGACTCAGAAGAGGAACAACAGTTAGTTGCCGAAATTGCGGCCCTCCAAAAACAATTAAGACGGATTAAACTAAAGGAGAGACAAGGGAGGA
>PVJS01039287.1:0-18983 GCA_004027185.1 Glis glis
ACCCCCCGGCCCTATTTTTTATCCTTTATTTTGAAACTGGGTCTCACGAAGTTGTGGAGGGCCTCACTAAGTAGAGAGAGAGAGAGAGAGAGAGAGAGAGAGAGCTGAGGCTGGCCGTGAACCCGGATCCTCCAGTCTCCGCCTCCCAAAGTACTGGGATTACAAGCGTGCACCACCACTCACTCCTTTTCTTATAATGTAAAAATATTTCTTACCTGAAAAAGACCTTGAAGTTTCTGCAGAATAGCACCAATGAGGTTTGTTTTTCCAAGTAGTTATATCTAAATGTTGGTTTGTGTATATAATAGAGAATGTGATGGTTACCCACATATTTTGCATAAATGAATAAAAATCAATGTTGTTTTTCAGAACTTTTTTTTTTGGTCAAGCAATCTTGGCTTATTTTACTCTAAACATAATGTGTATAAAAAGAAATGAACTGCCGTGCATGGTGACACACTCTTGTAATCCCAGTACTTGGGAGGCGGAGACTGGAGGATCCGGGTTTGGGCCAGCCTCAGCTACTTAGTGAGGCCCTCCACAACTTCGTGAGACCCGGTTTCAAAATAAAGGATAAAAAATAGGGCCGGGGGTGTAGCTCGGAGGTAGAACGCTCCTGGGTTCAACCCCCGGTTCCGCAAAAAAAAGAAATGAACCCAGTTCAAAAATGGGCAAAAAAATTGAAACGGATTCAGGGGTAGCTCAGAGGTAGAATGCCCCTGGGTTCAGTTCCGAGTACACCCCCTCACAAAAGTAGTAAAAGATATGTAATATCCAGGCGTGGTGGCGCACGCTTGTAATCCCAGTACTTGGAAGGCTGAGACAGGAGGATCACAGGTTTGCAGCCAGTCTCAGCTACTTAGTGAGGCCCTCCACAACTTAGTGAGACCCTGTTTCAAAATAAAAATAAAATAGGTCTGGGGTTCACTCTCGGAGGTAGAAGGCCCCTGGGTTCAATCCCCAGTACCGAAAAAATATATATTTTTTATATATATATTTTAAATGATTATATATATACAACATATATAATCATTTTAACCATATTTAAGTGGCATTCAGTACACTCACAATATTGTATAACTATCATCACTACTTCTAGAACTTTTTCACCATCCCAAACAAAATTGTACTTGTTTCATTGTTGTTTGTGGTGCTGGGGATTGAACCAAAGACCTTGGGTATGCTAGGCAAGTACTCTACCGCTGAGCTATACTCCATCCCTTTTTACTTTTATTTTGAAACAGGGTCTCACTAAGTTGTGAAGCTGGCCTTGAACCTGTGCTATCTCAGCCTCCCAAGTACTAGGATGATAGGCATGTACCACCACACCCAGCTGAATTTTATTATTAATATAAATTTTCATCGACCTAGAGTAGATATACCTTGGTCTTAACCCCTAGTCAGTTTGTTCCATTCCTAGTTTTAGATGCCATCTGTCCTTGTTTCTGCATACTCTTTTGGTTGATAGAAAAGAAGCTTGGTTACACTGGTTCCCAGAGATTTTAGATTTCTTTCATTGGGTGGTTTGATGTGTTTTTCAGTCTGCTCCATCTGGACACAAACATCTGACAGTAGAAGAGTTATTTGGAACCTCTTTGCCAAAAGAACAGCCAGCTGTTGTGGGTTTGGATTCAGAAGAAGTGAAGCTGCCAGGAGATGCCTCCCAGAAAGAACCCGGCTCGTTCCTGCCATTTCCCTTTGAGCAGTCAGGAGGAGCCCCTCAGTCAGAAAACCTGGATGTCCATGCAGCCGCCCACCATGCTATTTCACCTGAAGTCACTACACCGGTGCTAATCACTCCAGCCTCCATCACACAGTCCAGCGAGAAGCATGCCCCAAGCTACACACTCCCACTAAGCCCTGTTCTCAGTCCTACTCCCATGCCAACCGAAGCTCCTACTGCACAGGTTCCCCCCAGCTTACCTCGAAACAGCACCACAATGCAGGCAGTGAAGACCACGCCTAGACAGAGGTCTCCACTCCTGAACCAGCCAGTCCCTGAGCTAAGCCACACCAGTCTTATTGCCAGCCAGAGCCCCTTCAGGGCCCCACTGAGCATGACAAACACAGCTAGCACATCCCTCCCGAGTGTTGATCTTCTCCAAAAACTCAGGTTGACTCCACAGCATGACCAAATACAGACACAGCCACTTGGGAAAGGTGCAAAAGCACCTAGCTTTTCTTCGACAGCTGGCCAGCTGGCCACACCTGAGAGCTTCATAGAGCCTCCCTCCAAGACAGCAGCACGAGCAGCAGCCTCAGCCTCCCTGAGCAACATGGTGCTTGCTCCCCTTCAGGTAATGGCAGGAGCAGGGCGTGGGTGGGTGCTAATCAGATGGGTGAAACTACAAAGACCTTGGGTTTTTGTTTTGTTTTGTTTTGTTTTTGGTGGTACCAAGGATTGAACCCAGGGGCATTCTACCTCTGGGCTATACCCCGGCCCTATTTTTTAATCTTTATTTTGAAATAGAGTCTCACTAAGTTGCGAAGGGCCTCACTAAGTAGCTGAGGCTGCCCGCGAACCTGGATCCTCCAGTCTCAGCCTCCCAAGTACTGGGATTACAAGTGTGTACCACCATGCCTGGCTAAGCTGTCTCTTTAATGTATATCAGGTGAGGAGAAAGGGACGTAAAAAGCCCTATAAGAACTAGTCATAAGTGGTAAGTGATGATGTGACTGAATTCCACTTCCAAAATTATCTCAAGTGATAAAAGCTAAGAAGCTCTATTTGTATTTTCCTAACCAGGTATGTGTATTAGGGCTCTTTGGTTTTGCCTGATAATTCTAGGAGTCTTCATTTGTCTCAGGACTATAGATCCAAATAATTCCACACATAGATCCATTCCCACCCCCCTCAGCACTCTCCTTGAGCCCCTCCCTTGTGCCAGGCACCCCAGAGGTCTCATAAGAGCATCCTAGATCTGGAGTACGGAACGAACAAACCCTCCTGAAACTTGTTCCAGCTGCAACCTGAAGATGCCAAGTTAGTCTGTCCTTTCTTTCCTAGAGTTGGGAATGGCATTGAGGCAAGGAGAGTAGCATGTCCAGAGGCATGGAGATGAGAGAGTATTTGGTAAACTTAGGAAACCATATGTGAGCCAGACACCATGGTGCATGCCTGTAATCCTAGTACTTGGGAGGCTGAGACAGGAGGATCGCAGGTTCACAGCCAACCTCAACAACCTCATGAGTCCCTCCACAACTTAGTGAGACCCTGTTTCAAACTAAAGAATAAAATAGGGCTGGGGGTGTAGCTCAGAGGTAGAATGTCCTTGGGTTCAATCCCCAGTATGAAGAAAGGAAAGAAAGAAGGCTGGTTGGCCATAGTGTGGAGACTAGCAGTGTAGCTAGTGCACTATACCACTAGTAGTGGTATAGTGCTTGCCTAGCATGTGCAAGGCCCTGGGCTTGATCCCCAGCACCACCAAAAGACAAACAAAACTAGTGTGACTGGATTTGCTGTGGAAGGAAAGTTGGGGGAGCCAGTATTGAGAGATAAAGACAAGCCGGGTGTGGTAGTGCATGCCTGTAATCCCAGTACATGGAAGACTGAGATAGGAGGACTGTAAGTGTGAGGCCAGCATGTGGTAATTTAGCAAGACCCTATTTCAAGTTTAGTGGTAGAATGCCCCTTGGTTCAATCCAGGGAGAGAGAGAGAGACAGATGAGAAAGACTGTAAATTATGTGTTAAGGAGTTCGAGTTTTGTTCTCAGAAGTTTGAAGGGTTCTGAGTAAAGAATAGCCTGCTGGGAAAGAAGACAGGAGGCAAGAGGCTGCGGCAGTCACCCAAACTTGAGCTGGTGGGGCCTGAATTGGGGAATGTGGACAGGTGGATTTGTTATGGCCTCGATCAGTGGGACTTAGTGAAAGATTGATGTGACAATAAAGAAGAGCTTTGTCCCTCACAGTAACTTATAAAGCTGGTGATTTTACAAATGAGAAGATCAATTCAGAGTTCAATTGACGTATACAAGATAACAAAACTGAAAGGGAGTAGAATCTGCTACTCTAAAATAGTACTGATTGTCAGGTGCAGTGGCACACACCTGTAGTCTCCATACTTGGGAGGCTGAAACAAGAGGATCACAAATTCAAAGCCAACCTCAGCAACTTAGTGAGACCCTCGTCAACTTAGCAAGTCCGTTTTAGCCAGGCATGGTGGCACATGCCTATAATCCCAGTACTTAGGAGGCTGAGACAGGAGGATCATAGATTCGAGAACAGCCTCAGTAAGTAGTGAGACTCTCATCAACCTAGCGAGACCCTGTTTACAAACAAAAAAATAAAACAGGGCTGGGATGTAACTCAGAAGTAGAATGCCTCTGGGTTCCATCCCCAATACCACAAAAAAAAAATAAGTCCCTGTTCCAAAATAAAAAGGGAGCTGGGCATGGTGTTAATCCCAGTACTTGGAAGTCTGAGACAGGAAGATCACAAGTTGGAGGATAGCCTCAGCAATTTAGCAAGGTCCCTCAGCAACTTAGTGAGACCCTGTTTCAAAATTAAAAAAAATAGGGCTGGGGGTGTAGCTCAGAGGTAGAATGCCCTTGGGTTCAATCCTCAGCACCACCAAAAAAAGGGCTGGGGGTGTGGCTCAGGACTTGCCTAGCACGTGCAAGATCCTGAGTTCAATACCCAGTACTAAAACAATTAAAAAAAAAAGGCCAGGTGTGGTGCATACCTGTGATACAGTACTTGGGAGACTCAGATAGGAGGATTACAGGTTCAAGGGCAGCCTCAGCAATTTAGCAAGACCCTGTTTGAAAATAAAATTAAACCAGGTGTGGTAGCACACAACTGTAATTCTAGTACTTGGGAGGCTGAGACAGGAAGATTGCAGATTGGAGGCCAGCCTCAGCAACTTAGCAAGACCCTATTTCAAAATAAAAAATAAAAAGGGCTGGAGGGTGTGGCTCAGTTGTAGAACAACCCTGGGTTTAATCCCCAGTAACAAAACAAAACAAAAAAGGTGAAAAGCCAGGCGTGGTGGTGCACACTTGTAATCCCATTACTTTGGAGACTGAGACAGGAGGATCACAGGTTCACAGCCAGCCTCAGCAACTTAGTGAGGCAGCCTCTGCAATTTAGACCCTGATTCAAAATAACGAATAAAATCAGAGCCGGACATGGTGGGGCACCCTTGTAATCCCAGTACTTGGGAGGCTGAGACAGGAAGATTGCAGGTTTGTGGCCAGCCTCAGCTACTTAATGAGGCCCTCTGTAACTTAGTGAGACCCTGTTTCAAAATAAAGAATAAAAAATAGGGCTGGGGTGTAGCTCAGACATAGAATGCCCCTGGGTTTCATCCCCACTACCACCAGAAGAAGAAGGAGGAGGAGGAGAGAGGGGGGAGGGGGGAGAAGAAGAGAAGAAGAAGAAGAGAAGGAGGAAGAGGAGGCGGCGGCGGTGGCAGCAGCAAAACAAAACAGACTGGGATATAGCTTGGAGGTAGAATGCCCCTGGGTTCCATCCCCAATACCAGTAGAAAGAACATCAGGCTTCCAGGATCTTTCAGGTTTTTTTATTGCACTAGGGATTGAGCCCAGGGGCATTCTACCTCTGAGCTATACCCCCAGCCCTATTTTGTTTCTTATTTTGAAACAGGGTCTTACTAAATTGTTGAGGCTGGCCTCGAACCTGTGATCCTCCTGTTTCAGCTTCCCAAGTACTGGGATTATAGGCGTGTACCACCACTCCCAGCTTCTCAGCTCTTACAAAATACAGATTTCAGCTTTTTCTTCAGAGACACTGTGAAGGTTCTGCCCAGACCCCTTTTCTCAGGGGAACAGAAGAGGAGAGGCTGTCTGAAGCTGCCATTGTGAATTCAAGCCATATTGTCAAAAGTTCCCATCAAGCCGGGCGTGGTGGCGCATGCTTGTAATCCCAGTACTTGGGAGGCTGAGACAGGAGGGTCACAGGTTTACATCCAGCCTCAGCTATTTAGTGAGGCCCTCCACAACTTAGTGAGACCCTGTTTCAAATCAAAGAATAAAAAATAGGGCTGGGGGTGTAGCTCAGAGGTAGAATACCCCTGGGTTCAATCCTCAGTACTACAAAAAAAAAAAAAAGTTCCTATCAGCCTCTTATTTCAACATTCTAGGAACTGGTTAATATATGAACCCTTCCTTATTGCTAACCTAGGTGGTTGGTTTGTTTTTTTTTTTTCTTTTTTGCGGTACGGGGATTGAACCCAGGGGCGTTCTACCTCTGAGCTACACCTCTAGCCCTATTTTTTATTCTTTATTTTGAAACAGGGTCTCACTAAGTTGCGGAGGCCTCACTAAGTAGCTGAGGCTGGCCGAGAACCCTGATCCTCAGCCTCCCAAGTACTGGGATTACAAGAGTGCGCCACCACGCCCGGCTGCTAACCTAAATTTTCTACCAGTAAGTAGAAATCTTTCTAATTGAAACTTGCCACATCCGTTCATCTTTTCTTATTAAACATTTCAGTCTATGCAGCAAAACCAGGATCCTGAACTATTTGCCCAGCCTAAGGTGTTATCCAGTGCCGTCCCGGTAAGGACTTTCTTTTCCAAACAGCACACTGAGTATTTTTAAGTTCTTCTGCTGTGTGTGACATAAAATATTAGTGCTGTAGTGAAAACTTTTAGCTCTCAAGCCAAGGCCCATCTAAGATGCCCCTTCCTAGGCCAGGCTGCTCTGCTCCCCCAGAAGAGTTCATTGCTGTGGCCTCAGCTCATGGAGGCAGGGCCTACTTGGCATTGGTGAGTGGTGACTGCTGAGAATATGTCAGCTTATTTCTGTAAGTAGGGAATACTCATTGCCTTGGAAGAGCTGTGATGTCCCAAGGGGCAGAGCCAACGTACTGATGATGAAGCCTCCCAGGCCTGCATGCTCTGCCCCTTGTTTATTCTCCCTGACCTCATTCACATGTGCAGTCCTTACTCTCCATGAGAGCAAAATCCACATTCTCTTTTTCAGTTCCTTTCATGTCACATTTCCATTTTCCTTTAATCCTGTACACCTCTCCTTGGGTCTCAGAATGTGAATTAAAGCCATCTTCTGCCTGGTCTTGGGTAGCTTATCCTGCTCCGTGGTGATCAGCAGGAGCTCTCAGCCTGGCTATGCACCAAAAAACAAGCTCAATTGCTCAGATACCAGAAATTACAGCCTTGAAATTCCAGTGAAGCTGAGCATGGTGGCACACACCTGTAATCTCAGTACTTGGAAGGCTGAGACAGGAGGATCACAGGTTTAAGACCAGCCTCAGAAATTTAGCAAGACCCTCAAGCAACTTAGCAAGGGTCAAAATAAAAAAATAAAGATGCGGGGGGCTGTCGCTTGGAGGTAGAATGCCCCTGGATTCAATTCCCAGTACAAAAAAAAAAAGAACACCTCACTGAGCTCTTTGCTATTTGTGGATGAAGAAGTGGCATATAAGAACAAGGGAGGAGCCGTGAATGTATGTATAGCCATGCTCCCTGGGTTCAATTCCCAGTGCCCCAAAAAAACTGGGGCAAGAGAAATGTAGATCTCTTTGTATGTGTGTATGTGGGGGGGGGGGGTTACTGGAGATTGATTCCAGGGGTGCTCTACCTCTGAACTACACCCCCAGTCCTTTTTTATTTTGAAACAGGGTCTCACTAAGTTGCAGAGGGCCTTGCTAAGTTGCTGAGGCTGGCCAGGAACCTGCGATCCTCCTATCTCAGCCTCCCAAGCACTGGGATTACAGGCGTTTACTACCACACCTGGCAAAATTTTGTCGTTATATAACTGGGTTGGAGTTTTTTTGTTTTGTTTGTTTTTGTGCTGCTGGAGATACTAAGCAAGCACTACCACTGAGCTACACCCCGGCCTATAACTAAATTATTATTGGTGGTGGTGGTGGTGAGGATTGAACAAAGGCATTATGCCTCCAGGCTATACCCTCAGCCCTTTTTTATTTTAAAACAAGGTCTCAATAAATTGCTGAGGTTGTCCTTGAACCTGGGATCCTCCTGTCTCAGTCTCCCAAGCACTGGGATTGCAGGCATGATTCACAACACCTAGCTTCCTTTTTTACTTTTTTACTTTGAAACAGGGTCTCGCTAAATTGCTGAGATGCTGATCTTGAACCTGTGATCCTCCTATCTTAGCCTCCCAAGTACTGGGATTACAGGTGTCTGCCACCATGCCTGGCCCATAACTAGATTTTTAAAGTCTTTTTATTATAATTTCCATACAATAAAACACACATTTTTGTGTGTGTGTGTGGTACTGGAGGTTGAACCCAGGGGCGTTCTACCTCCGAGCTACACCCCCAGCCCTATTTTTTATCCTTTATTTTGAAACTGGGTCTCACGAAGTTGCGGAGGGCCTCACTAAGTAGCTGAGGCTGGCCCGAACCCGGATCCTCCGGTCTCCGCCTCCCAAGTACTGGGATTACAAGCGTGCGCCACCATGCCCGGCTAAAACACACATTTCTATGAGTTTTGACACATGTATCTAACATCCCTTGGTTAACCAGCTACCCAATCAGAATAGATACATTTTTGTCACACCAGAAAGTTCCCTCATGCCTTTGTCCAATCATTTCCTCAGCTCCATCCCCAAAGAAACTTTACATTTTTATCATAGGATTATTCTTATGTGCATGCCATACTGTTATTTCTTTTTTGTTTTTGTTTTTGTTGTGTTTTGGTACAGTACTAGGGATTGAACCCAAAGGCCTTCTACCTCTGAGCTATGCCCCCAAGCCCTTTTGTGTGTAGGGGTAGGGGAGTGGTACTGGGGATTGAGCCCAGGGGCATTCTACCTCTGAGCTACACCCTCTATTTTATTCTTCATCTTGAAACAGGGTCTCACTGAGAGCCTCTTGCAGAGGGCCTCGCTAAGTTGCTGAGGCTGGCCACAAACCTGTGATCCTCCTGTTTCAGCCTCCCAAATACTAGGATTAGGCATACACCACCATGCCCAGCTTTTTTTTTTTTTTTTTTTTTTTTTTGCAGTACTTGGAATCGAACCCAGGGGCATTCTACCTCCGAGCTATACCTCCAGCCCTATTTTGAAACAGGGTCTCACTAAGTTGTAGAGGGCCTCACTAAGTAGCTGAGGCTGACCAAGAACCTGTGATCCTCCTATCTCAGCCTCCCAAATACTGGGATTACAAGTGTGCACCACCACGCCTGACTTTTATTTTTTATTTTGAAACAAAGTCTCACTAAGTTGCTGAGGCTGGCCTCAAACCTGTGATCCTACTGTCTCAGCCTCCTACATACGGGGATTACTGGCTTGAGCCACTGCACCCTGCTGTTACATCTCATAATCACCTTCAGTAATGGTTGGACTTGGCTTTCCTTGATGACTCTAGGGCATTCTTCTACAAGTGAACTCTTCATGTTTTAGCTGACAGGAGCTCCATAACCAGATACAAAATGTCCACATGCTTCTATGGAAAGTTTACCTGAACCCAAGAGTTAGTGTTTAGGGGTCAGGGATATAACTCAGTGGTAGAGTACTTGCCTAGTATGCACAAGGCTCCTAGGCTCACTTCACAGCACTAAAAAAAAAAAAAGAAAAGAAAAAGAAAGAAAGAAAGAAAAAAAGAAAAGAAGCAAAAAGAGTTAGTGTTTGCTTTGCTCTATGCTCAGAATCATACTACTAATGCCTCGTATCATATTTCCCTTGCCCTGGGCCTGGTTACTGACTTCTACACTTTGGTGCAAAATGACCATTGTTCCAAACCAGGCGTAGTGGCACATGCCTGTAATCCCAGTTCTTGTGAGGCTGAGACAGGAGGATTGCAGGTTTGAGGCCAGACTCAGCAACTTAATGAGACTGTTTCAAAGTGAAAAAGGGCTTGGGGCCTCAGCTCGCGCGCGCGCGCTCTCTCTCTCTCTCTCTCTCTCTCTCTCTCCTTAGTGAGGCCCTCCGCAACTTTGTGAGACCCGGTCTCAAAATAAAGTATTAAAAATAGGGCCGGGGGCGTAGCGCGGAGGTAGAACGCCCCTGCGTTCAATCCCCAGTACCACAAAAAAAAAAAAAAAAGAAAGAAAAAGGGCTTGGGTTATAGCTCAGAGGTAGAAGACCTCTGGGTTCAATGACCACTGTTCCCCTGCAGGTTGCAGGCCCTCCCCTGGTTACTGCAACGACTACAGCAGTATCTTCAGTCCTGCTGTCCCCGAGTGTTTTCCAGCAGACAGTTCCAAGGTCCACAGACCTTGAGAGGAAAGCCAGCTCCCCTTCTCCCCTCACTGTTGGAACACCAGAAAATCAGAGAAAGCCTTCCATTATTCTCAGCAAGTCTCAGCTCCAGGACACATTGATACATCTAATAAAGGTATGTAGGGTACCAATTGAGTCATTTTTTTATTATTTAATAAAAGAAAGCAAATTTTGTAAGTTCTTACAAATTCAAAAGACTAGGTGGGGTAATGTTTTTTCTCTTTTTAAGCATGTACTCCTGGTGGAATAATAACTGAGTAAACTCCAAAATATTAATCATGATTATCTCTGGGTGGTTGCGATTATTTAGGTAATTAGTTTTACCAATCACTTATACATGTTTTTCCTAAGTTGTTATCAAGGGAGTAAGTTCAGATAAGGTAAATGTGACATTCCATGTTCTTACCTTTAACATTTCTTCCAGAATGATTCCAGCTTCCTCAGTACACTTCATGAAGTTTACTTGCAGGTTCTGACCAAGAACAAAGACAACCACAACCTGTGACTGGAGTGGAACCAACCTAAAGGTGGAGGGTGAACCTCAAAAACAAATAGGCTTCATCATGGAGACTTCTAAATAGAACATGGAGCTTTGAGAACCCTGAAATTGAGCCTATGAGAAAGTGACTCATTCCTTAAGAATGTTTCCCAAGTGACATTCTCAGTGATAATGGAAGTTTCACTGTAAAACATCACCAGCAGACCTTTGTTTTGACAGACAAAACAAAAAAAGACCATTATGTTAAGTTATGTGGGTGTTTTCATCGGTTGTAAGCGAGTGTATGAACTGAGGGATCTGATTATCAGCTTGCTTTCACTTTCAAGGACTTAGGGAGGAGTAGCCAGAAGCCTTCCTCCATCCTTGCCTTCCTCCATCCTTGCCCCCTAGGAATTGGGCATTAGGCTGATAGTCAAGTTCTGGATAGAGCAGAAGTCAGCTCCACAACATAGCTTCAGGTTTTTAGGATTGGAATTTAAGTTGATAAATTAGGAATTATTTGTTCACGTGAAGTATATTTTACATGAGTGCCCCCATTTGGGCCTTAGAAGTTCTGGACTTCTTTGTGTTTTAAGTGTTCCCAGTCCTATGGTGATGTGGAAGGAGGTGTGTCACACCTTTGAAGCAAAGGCTGGGGCTGGGAATGCCCAAACTATACCAGAAATCTTCATTTTAAGTTAAACTTTCCAAGCCAGGTGTGATGGTGCACGCTTGTAATCCAGTAATTGGAGACTGAAACAGGAGGATTGCAGGTTCGAGGCAAGCCTCAGCAACTCAGTGAGGCCCTTAGCAACTTAGCGAGACCCTGTTTCAAAATAAAAAATAAAATAAAGCTGGGGGTGTAGCTTAGAGGTAGAATTGCCCGTGGGTTTAATCCCCGGTACAAAAAAAAAAAAGTTGAATTCTCCAGTGGTTTTGAAAATGTTAAGTTTATGTGTGAAGCACAGCCTTATTTTCCTTTTCTGTCTAAACACAGAAGTCATTGTTGATTATTTTCCTTAACACTTTGACAAAAGGACCAGTGGACCAATCTGACAAAGCCATTCTGGTTTCATTCCTCAAGTGTACTGAGAACAGTTTTAAAGCTATGCAGAAAAGTGAGCTGTTATTCACACTGCCCTTACTTTGTTATAGAATATGGAGTTTAAAAGAAAGTGTGAGATTCTGAACTTTACCAATGTATTCCTAGGCTGTGAGTACTTGTCCAGCCCAAAGTGTGAAAATATGTAAAGATGCTTTGTTATGCTGCTATTGATCTGCCATGATTTATATTTATTCTTTTATGGCATGTAATGGTGTTTAGTAATATTTTACTGTAGATTTTGATTTATTTCAGCAATAGTAATTTTAAGATATTCTTTGAATGAAAATGTCTTCGTTTCTATGATACAGGTCATTTTGTAATATTTAACCGATTAAGATGCACTGCTTACTTTTCTGAGCACTATTTAATGATGGGGAAAAACCCAATTGGCTCAACCAGCTAGCATACACATTAGCTGTGAATAATGCTGACAGATGTGACAGTTCCTTGGGAACAATCATTTAAGCTTTAATGGTAACTCAATCATAAGTCCATAGATTTTTTTTCTAGCTCAAATTTTAGAAAATTACTTGTTTTAGTTTGACCTTAGTTTTTAGCATAAAGAATACTTTGATTGGCTTCTGTTAATCTGAATATGCTTCCTGGACAGTGTTTCCACTTCTCAATTTAGTGTCTTCTGTTGCTGTCTACCTAGTTATGTGTGAATTGTGCAGAATTCAGGGAAGCTTATAAGTCTTCATACTCAATTAGAAATAGTTTATTTTCAAAGATAGTGCATAAATTCAGCAACCAAAAATGAATTGCTCACGTATCGTCTAGGAAAGAGAAAATTATAGTAAGGTAAAGTTATAGTAAGATAACTTACTGACCCCAGGAGATGGTGTCCAAGGAGCCACATGGCTGTTCTCTTAAAAAGAATGCACCAGGAGGTTTGATCACACCCAAGTATAGTCTCTACAGGCTTTAGTAAATAGATGAATCAAGGGGTTCTTGTTATAATAGAAATTTGCATTTAAATGATGCTTTCAAGTATGTATAATATTATGAGAGAGTAAAGAGAGAATATCTTAAAGAGGGTCTATAATCAAATCTGTTAAGAAATGAATATGATAGACAGTAAAAAGAGAATCTATGATAAGGCTTCCTTAGTGTGAAAGTAAACTTAAGTGCCCAAGTTATGGAGACTTGAAGAGGGTAAACCTGTTTCAACTCCCAAATTTATATCTTCAAAGCATTTACTTAAAAATTCAGAAGCCAGCTGGGCATGGTTGCACACGCCTGCAATCCCAGTACTTGGGAGGCTGAGACAGGAGGATTACAGGTTCTCAACCAGCCTCAGCAACTTAGCGAGGCTGTCAGCAACTTAGTGAGACCCTGTTTCCAAATAAAACAATAAAATAGGGCTGGTGGTGTAGCTCAGAGGTAGAATGCCCCTGAATTCCATCCCTAGTATCACAAAAAAGAAAAAAAAATTCAGAAGCCAGAAGTTTGTGGTCATGATTTACCAGGAAGTTCAGGCCAGAATGAGTCCCCTGAGAGCCAGGCCAGTCTTAGAGAGTTGGAGTTGGATGACCCTGGCCCGAAAGTCACAGTTCAGTTGCCTTATTCCTTGTTCAGGCTTACTATCTAGAACCTCATGCTAGCTTAGATTGCGTGTTTACATTGCTGCAGTGTCTTTACTGGAACTTTAGTTGAAATGAACAGCAAGATGGAGAGACTTGGATTTACACCATTCTGTCCATCTGTGCATCCACCCAACCCCCACCCCCAGCACACACACACACACACACACACACCTTTGATGAGTCCAAGTGTGGGCCCTGGGAGAAGCATCCCAGAGCTTGAAGTATGGTATGTCTAGGGTATCACCAGTGGGCAGCGCTGCTAGTTTTTTTGTTGTTGTAATTAATGTGCTGTCTTTGGATGGGGACACCACACACACACACACACATACACACACACACACACACACCTCCCACACCACCTTATTCCTCTTTGCTGTGCATCTTCCAGGATTTGTGAGTTGTGAAAGTTGCCCTGCTTGATTTTGAATGCTAAGTTATCAAGTGACAGTCGTCGTTGGGAAAAGCATTTCATGCAGTCTGCATGTATAATATCCACCACTTACCTTAAACAGAGTGGTGTTTTGTTCAGAACCCAAGTCAACCTGGGCATTCTTTACAGGAGAATGCACGGACTTAGTTAGAATATGTCTGACCAGATTTTGCATGTCCAAGCATTTGTTCTACTTTTTGCCTATTTTTCTTGTAGAAACTATAAACCTCATCGAATCCACTACTAGGTAAATATTTTTAAACCATACAGCTTTATTACTCTCCTTCCCCAAAGAATGTAGTTTGAAATTTTCTCCTTTTGGTAGTAGAGGTCATAATTGTTATTGTATTACTAATAATGCAACATGAAATTGAAGGTGCCTAACTGCATAAAACACAAAATCAGCCATCATACTGTCACTTGGAGAAGAATGAGAGGTGACACAGGCACAAGAGGGCTCAGCCTGAGTAGTAAGGAGGCTAGGACTCTCGGCCATGTCCTGCATCCTTGCTGCACATTTGCTATGGAGCACGTGTTTCTTTCTTGCCTACCTTTGGTTTTCTTTGGTTGTGTTCAAACTAACCTTCTGGAACCAATAGTACTCTGTGTTTTCAAATGTCGAAAATGTTAAGATCTGAGGAGAGTACAGCAACTTATGCTAAACTTTAAACCTGTGCTTGAGAACACTTCCATGAGTGGGCGAGGGCCTCAGAGAGCCTATCTTTCAGATTTTAGCAGGAGAGATGTGTGCAGTCATTCACTCAGATTTGGATTTGACATCTTTCTTTAAAATGCTAAGAGGCAATATTGATCACTTTGAAGTGGGAAAAATGCAACATTGTATTTTCCTTTTACCTGTGTGAATTCTTAGGAAACATGTTTTTAAATATGTATTCTGAATGGTTTTTTATTCTGTATTTACTGCTTTGGCCATTTGGCTCTCATGACTTTCATTGTACCAGATTCTCAGCTCCCTGAAATGTGGGGACAAGAAGCTCTGGAATGACAGCGATATTTTTGTTCCATGAGCGCAATACAGCACCATTAATGTTTGTAATGGTATGGATTTTATACCATCTGTGTATGTTTGCAAATATTAAGTTATTACATGTTTTAAAATGAGCATTTTTCATCCTAAATTTTATATGTTTGCAAATATATTTTTTTAATAAAATTTCAAAACCAAGTTTTAGCACCTACTATAAGTATTAATTGTGCTTTTATTTGACTTGTAGAAATAGGAACATTTTTAATGAGTTTCTGCACCTTGCCAGAGCCCCATACTAGTGAAAGGGTTTGGGGAGGGAGCGGAACCAACAAAGGAAACGTCACCTACCTGTTTCCAGCTGTATGGTCAGGTTCTCCAGAGAAACATAACCACTAGGAGATATTTAAATATAGATAGATAGGAAGAAATGTATTAAAACAAAATTACAACAAATTCAATTCAAGGTTCTTAAAGTCTAGAATCCAGCAACATCACATTCTATAAAATTTGTGTGTGCTGGGGATTGAGCCCAGGGCTTCTTCACACGCTGAGCACATGCACTTAGTACTGAGCCAAACCCTCATCCCTTAGGAGATTTATAACAGAAAACAGGCTGAGGAAAGCAGAAACAAAACAAAAGTAAACTGGTCATTCACAATTACTTTTCTTGCAAAGGTTAAAGCAGATGGGACCTCCTTACGCCAGCTAAAACTGGCCTGTTGAGGAATTTGACTTTTACCTCTTCTGATTTCTCTGAAGATCAGATAACCAACTTGGTTTTGGCTTGCTGATGTGGAACTTCAGCATAAGTGACTACACTTTGGTTTGGTTTGATGGGCCTAGTGCAGGAGTTCAGCCCAAACCAATGGCTTCCTATAAATTTTATTTAACAATTATCAAGTATTGGTTCACATGATTATGGAAGAAGCTAAGAAGTCCCACAATCTGACATCTGTAAGCTAAAGGCCCAGGAAATCTGGTGGTATAGATTCCAGATGGGAAAGGCCTGAGAATAAGCCCGGCTAAAATTATTATAAATAGTATAATTATTGTTATTTTTAAATAATAATTGTGATATAAAGGAGAAGTAAAAATGAGCTGTTCTGTTAAATATGTAATTCCTAAGCACAGTTACATAAGCAGCCAAAGGCCTGAGAATGAGCAGCTTGGAAGGCAGAAAGACATAACTGAATGCTCAAGCAGTCAGAGGTAACCCAACTATCCTCCTTTTTGTTCCATTGAAGCCTTCAAGAGATTGGGTAATGCCCACCCACATTGGTGAGGGCAGATCTGCTTTACTCTACCAATTCAAATGCTAATCTCACCCAGGCATGGTGGTGAAGGCCTGCAATCCCAGTACTTGGGAAGCTGAGACAGGAGGATCACAGGTTGGAGGCCAGCCTCAGCAAGTAGACTCTCATCAACCTAGCAAGACCCTGTTTCAAAAATAAAAATGAAAAATGGGGCTGGGGTGTAGCTTGGAGGTAGAATGCCCCCAGGCTCAATCTCCAGTCACACACACTACCACACACACACAAAAAGTGTGTGTGTGTGTGTGTGTGTGTGTGTGTGTGTGTTTTAAGGGCTGGGGATGTAGCCCAGAAATAGAATACCCCTGGGTTCAATCCCCAGTACCACCAAAAAGGAAAAAAAGAAACAGGGTCTTGCTAAGTCACTGAGGCTGGCTTCGAACCTGCAATCCTGTCTCAGCCTCCTAAATACTGGGATTACAGGTGTGTGCCACCATGCCCGGCTAAAATTATTATAAATAGTATAATCATTGTTATTTTTAAATAATAATTGTGATATAAAGGAGAAGTAACAATGAGCTGTTCTGTTAATATGCAATTACCTGGGCATAGTTACATAAATTCTCAAAATGCCTCCATAGAGGACCCCTATCTTCAGTCAGACACCTCCCCACCTCATTGAAAACTCACAGCTCTCCCCCTTCTCCTGGCCAGGGCCAACACGCCTGTCAGCCCCTCCCCCGGCCTGTTGAATTGAATGAATTTCACCCTCTTGAACTCATGGGCTTCACATGTTTCTCCATTTTACTGGTGAAGAAACCTGCTTGAGTAAATTGCCTAAGGCAATTGGCCCAAGTTCATCCAACTAGAGAACAGCAGCAGTGTTCATAGCGCCTTCCTCTGGGTTTGCAGAATGTGGAGAAGCCTCTAGCTCTCTGGAGAATTGCCAGGAGTATTTTGAAATGACAGTGGCATTGTTCTCTGACTGGGCAATGTGTGGGTTCAAGGGATTGCATGGCCTCTTGTGATTATTAAGTCAAAATTTAGAGACCAAGAGATTGCTGAAATAGAAGTGTTTTTTGAGCTGGCACACTCTTGCAATCCCAGTACTTGGGAGGCTGAGACAGGAGGACTGCAGGTTCAAGGCCAGCATCAGCAACTTGTGAGGCCCTGTTTTGAAAACAAAAGGATAGCCGGGCGTGGTGGCGCACGCTTGTAATCCCAGTACTTGGGAGGCTGAGACCGGAGGATCCGGGCTCACGGCCAGCCTCAGCTACTCAGTGAGGCCCTCCGCAACTTCGTGAGACCTGGCTTCAAAATAAAGTATAAAAAAAATAGGGCCAGGGGTGTAGCTCCGAGGTAGAACGCCCCTGCGTTCAACCCCTGGTACCGCAAAAAAAAAAAAAAAAGGCTAAAATAGGGCTGGGGAGTTTTTTGAGCTGTTGCAGTTGCCAAGAATGAAAGGGCCAGGCGCAGTGGCACACACCTGTAATCTCAGTACTTAGGAGGTTGAGACAAGAGAATCACAAGTTTGAGGCCAGCCTCAGCAACGTAGTGAAACCCTGTTTCAAATAAAAAGTAAAATAGGGCTGGGGGGTGTAGCTCAGAGGTAGAATGCCCCGGGGTTCCATCCCCAGTACAGACAAAAAAAAAAAAACCTTGCTATCTGCGGTCACTTCCTCCATGGAGCCTTCCCAGATCTGCAACTACAGCTGACAATTCTATGTACAGATCATTATGGTAGAAGTGGTGCTGTGGGCTCTTTTCCTTGAATAAAATAGATGTGTTGAATTGGGAAATTAAAGCTAATAGGCAGCTCGGTTGCAGCTTAAACAAATCTTTATTACAAAGTCAGTAGGAAATAGAAAGGGAAGAGAAGAAAAACACTTGCCTGGAAGACACGCTGGAGAGCCCGAAAATGGAAATTCTGCCTCCCCCTTCTGACCCCCACCCTTAAATACAGTTTTCTTATTGATATGTTCTTATCAGTGTTACCAAGACAACGGGCTAGTAACTTATTTCTTAGGCAGGTGGTGCCTTCTTATCTCCAGATAGTACACTTACTAAGTACAGGGGTTAATAATCTGTCTTTTTCTACCTCTGTTGTATCGGGCTGTATTGGTTGCCTATCAATTATGGGTGCTTTGAAGTACCATGGAGTTTACATTTCACATACCAAGGCCAGGTCACATAGAGGAGGTAAACAGAGGCACTAATTGCAGCCAGTACAGTTGTGGGTAATCTCGAAGAGCAAGGCATGAGGCTCTTGCTACCTTTATGGCTTTAAAATGTGCCAGGCAGAGTCACTGTAATCTTAAGGCTTTTAATTGCTTCTGTATATTTTTAGGACTAAAGGCTTTGATTACCTCTATGTATTTTTAAGGCTAAAGGCTTTAATTGCCTCTACATTCTTACTGTGGGTTAATATTAAGGCAAAGGAGAGGGAAGGGGGAGTTCAGAAGTACAACAGGCAAAGCTGTGTTTCTCTCTGCTTGAGTGCGTGTGCACAGCACCCAGGCTCTGACTGCCTTTTACATTTGTATTGGAAATCAATACCAGAGCAATTTCCCAATACTGGCACACAGATCACAAGACAGTGCTTCATGAACACATGGCCCTGAAGACCTGTGACCTCCTCAGAGCCCAGAGCCAAGACAGGCTCATCCTGCCTGGCGCATCCAGCACCATGTCCACACACTGACAGTGACTCAAAGGAGCAACGAAGGCAGAGCCACTCCCAGTCCTCACGGGGCTACCTGCAGAAGTGGCACTTTTTGTTTTGCACAGTCGCACAGAGCAAGTGCTTTTTCCATGCCTCATCCCAATCACCATGACAGGAGGCTGACAGGGCTGTGGCTAATTCTAGAGGGGGGCAGGGAGTAAAAACCACTGAGTTAAGCCGGGTGTGGTGGCGCACACTTGTAATCCCAGTACTTTGGGAGGCAGAGACCGGAGGATCCGGGTTCGCGGCCAGCCTCAGC
>PVJS01039288.1:0-18983 GCA_004027185.1 Glis glis
CTCACTAAGTAGAGAGAGAGAGAGAGAGAGAGAGAGAGAGAGAGAGAGACAGAGACAGGAAGAGAGAGAGAGAGAGAGAGAGAGACAGGAAGAGAGAGAGAGCTGAGGCTGGACGCGAACCTGGATCCTCCGGTCTCCACCTCCCAAAGTACTGTAGCGTGCGCCACCACGCCTGGCTTGTACTGTAGCAAGATCTATGCCCTTTATCTCATCAGCCCCACCAAATCTTTCTGGCTCCTGACTCTTACACCAACATCCCTGCTTCTCCTGGGTGCCATTTGATCAGTGCGTACCCTCCAGCTGCAGGGCAGGGCCTCTTTTTCTGGGATGAGACTGACTGTGACTAGAGTACAGCACTGTCACACAGTCGGTGGCCCTGGACTGTCCTCTGGATTTCCCCATACACGAAGATGTCCCAGGAGACTGGACAGGTGCCGTCAGGGTGGCCAGACGTGTTGCGTCTGTGCCTGTTTTCTGACACCCCCCCCAAGTCCCCTTGTCCAAGCAGTTGAGTTTGTTCCCACAGGGAATCACTGTGGATTTTCCATGGACCTCGTGGAAAAGGGATTTTTCAGATCAGCAGAGCGGCAGCAGACAGGGTAGATGGTGGGTCTGCAGGAATGAGTACCTGGCGGGTTAATAAATCCTGCCAACAGCCAGACACACTGAGGCAGATGACCGGCACACGTGATGAGATACTTGAAACAAAGTAAATGCCAGCAAGCCAAGTGTCTTTGTATTCTCTGTAAACATTTAGAGAGTCATTTTCTTGACCTGCCTGTAACAATGTAGAAGCAGATCTTATTTGAACAAGCCAATTGACAGTCTTGGCGTATTGATTTTAATTTGATTTTTCTTGGACTCATCAGTAGAAGACTGTCAAATGTAGCCAGTTTTAAATCAGTTTTGTAGCTTTTTAATCTATTTTTTAAAATTTAAACATTCCTCCTTTTCTTAAAGATGATCTATTTTCCATCCTTTTTTTCTCTAGTGCTAATCTCTTTTTCTTCAAAAATGTTTTGTTGGTGCCTTACAATTGTGCATGCTTGTGAGAGTCATAGATACATTCATGTATGCATATAGCATTGTTGGGTCTGTTTCCTTCCCCTTACCTCCCCTTTCCTCCTTTCCTCCCTCTCCTCATCCCCTTCCACTACACTACTAGTCTCTCTCCTCGTTTTCATATGTCCCTTTCCTGTCCTATTTTTCTTTTCTCTCTAGCTTCCATATTAGAGAAAACAAGTGATCCTTGCTTTTTTGAGTCTGGCTGATCTCACGTAGCATGATATTTTCCAGTTCTACTCATTTTCCTGCAAAATTAAGTGCATAATTTTGTTTTTCTTTATTGCTTAATAAAACTCCATTGTGTGCATATACCACATGTTTATCCATGCATCCATGATTGGACACCTAGGTTGGTTCCAAGAGAAGCCCAGGACCAGATGGATCCCATCTGAATTCTACTGTACCTTTAAAGAGGAACTATTTTCCATCCCTTATGAGGAAGACCCCAGTGAGCCCCCTGGGGATTTAGAATTGCTCCCCGCTGTATTCTAGTATGGATTGGGCTTCAGACCTGTTGGCTGGGGCTGGGGCTTGCTTGCAGCCAGCGGGCTGTGTGCTCTTCGCTCTGAGGCCTTGGGGCCTTGGCCTGACTGATTCCACCCAGCCTGGTGAGCGGCTCAGCCAGTGTACCACGTTTCTGTCAGATTCCACAGACTCCTTTGGGGTTTTTTCTCTGGTCTCACAAGTAGCTTGTTGCTAGGTGAGCAAGTAAGGACCATGTTCATTAGCACCTCTGCTGCTGGACAAAGCTTTAGCTCTCTAGAAAGAAGGCCATAAGCACTTACCTAATGAACACATCCTCAGGCTGATGCTAAGCCCATTTTGCTTTAAAAATCTCTGTAGTGTCTGCTAGGAAGTGGCTAGTGTAATGACTGTTTCTTTTCTTTTCTTTTTTTTTTTTGGCACTGGGGATTGAACCCAGGGGCGTTCTACCTCTGAGCTACACCCCCAGCCCTATTTTTTATTCTTTATTTTGAAACCAGGTCTCACTAAGTTGCGGAGGGCCTCACTAAGTAGCTGAGGCTGGCTGCGAACCTGGATCCTCCTGTCTCAGCCTCCCAAGTACTGAGATTACAAGCGTGCGCCACCATGCCCGGCGTGACTTTGTTTCTTTGTCTGTGAACCCCAAACCCCAGGCAGGGGGGCACAACAGTTTGCTTCTCAAGTGAGCACAGTCTGGCTTGATCTCTGCTGAAGGAGCCTGTGGCATCTTGGCTTTGAGGTTTGCCAATTCACCAACGGCGTGACCGTGACTTACTTGCCCTCAGTCGCTTAGAACCCTGTTGAAGAAATGGAGGCGGTAACAGAAGGATGTAAGAGGCGTGTTTTGCTTTAAAAGTGGCTAGCATTTGAAAGCCCGTGGTTTCACAAAAGATACACCAATGATAGTATAATTCTTGGGTTCATGCATTCAGTATTTTAGAGCTCCTTTAAGTAGTAGGCTTCCATAGTGTATTGGGACTTCCTTTTCTGTATGAGCTGAACACTACTTCCAGAGCAAAAGAATATGTGTATGTGATGTGGGGATGAAGTAGTTTCCACCCAGAAAGTGTGAGATCTTCTGACATTTTATAGAGGGATTATCCACCCGCCAAAAATGCCAGATGTGCTCTCTAAGCTGGCCACGCTTTTTCTTGCTGGTCCTGATGGAGCACACTGAGGCCTTGTGACTTTTAAGTCAGTAAAGGAAGGTAAGAGATGTACCCTCCCTGAGTCTGTAAGGTTGGAGTGGGACTCTTCTCTGACCAGACCCTTCCCTTCCCCATAACCTCATGTACTGAGGCGTTGGGAAGCCTTCTGGGGATGGGTTCTGGGCTCCACTGGCCAGACTCGGCTTCATAGTAAGTAGAGAGTGTCCACTGCTAATTGTGTATAGAAAAGCATTGAGTACAAGGCTGGGTGCTACTTGGGGGAAAGTCTTGGAACACCCAGCTGCCTGATGAAAGCGTCTTTAGTTTATTCAGCCAGTCTTGGCTGAGTACGTACTGTTTGCTGAGGCTGGTCCCTCCCTAGGGTTCCTGGGGGGAGGCACAGTCCTCCCCGTGCAGCTCGCTGTCTAGTCTGTTTCCGCTTTGTTGAAGGGAGGCTGGTCAGTGGGTGAAAGACACAAGTATTAAAATGAATAGATGATAAGCTTGTGGGTGTCTTGAGACTGCACTAAAATCTGTTCTTACAATTTTTTTGGTCATAACAACTGTCTGAACAGATGTGAAGTCATCCTGACCTCAGCTTGGCCATCACCTGTCCTCACTTCCCACACCTCTGAGAGCTAACTGTGCCCTCCAGTGGCCCAACGCACAGCCAGGAAGGGGGATTCTTCTGTGGGGAAAACTAGGGCCACATGGGAAATTGCCTTTTCGTGAGCAGAGAGATGGTTGGCCCTGGTGTCCCCGAGGTCCCTTCCTGCTCTCTAAGCTGATGTTTTGCTCCTGGGGAAACAGAACTAGGTCTTCACTCATCTGGTTCTTTGTATATGTAACATGCACACATTCTGCACTTCATCCACCTGCTTATACCTGAAGATCATCATGTCCTTCCCTAACCTCAGTTCTCCAGGCTGCATTGCCCCCTTTCTTTCATTCCTTGAACCTTGTAAGATCCTCGTTCAAGGATGAGGGGACAACTTCTTATTCGGGGCTGGTTATGATCATCTCCATCCTGAGGGTGCCGGTGCAGGAGAGTACAGGGAGTAGCTGGAATATCAGGGGTAGACTCTCACCTACCTCTGATCTGCGCAGGGGGGTGGAAAATACCTCTTCCAGTGGGGCCAACCATCTTGCTCACTAGAATCCCCTAGGGTCTTAAAAAACCAGACACTTTGGGCACTCCAGGCTTGAGAGCGGTGCACCAGGCTTGAGAGTGGTGGTCTAACCTAACTTCCCTGCTTCACACGGAGGAAATGGATAAGTCCGGGAGTCACTTTCCAGCACATCACAGGCCAGGCCTGACTGTCTGGCCAGAGCTGCAGTGCCCACTGCCTTGCATTGTCCTCAAACCTTGATCAGCTTGCTCTGCTGACCCCAGACTGACCCTGCTGCAGGCTCAGTGGTCAGCAGGGACAGCTGTGAAGCCCTCGTCCCATCCCTGCCCAGCACTCTCTCTGCGGAACTGTTTACTAGGCTGGGGTCTTCCTGACCGCACACTGCTCCCGCTGTGGCCCTCACTCTCCTGGGGTCTTCAGAGTTGCTATGGACCAGGATGGAGACAGCATCTGCTAGGAGGCCTTTCCGGATGGTCCTGTCTGGGGCTGCTTTCCCCAGGACAGTTGTTCTGGATAACTGGCCATTGTTCCTGTCCATTGACCAATGCTTAAAAGACGCTTCAGAACTGCTGGCCCTGGGTCCTGCCTCTCCTGGTTCTCTGTACCCAGCCACATGGTCTTCTGTGTAGATGTTTCCCCTTTCCTTCCCACAGTGACCTCTCCTTAAATTCTTAATGTAAGTAGATTTATTATAATAGGACCGTGTGCCCAGCACCAAGTCCCTGGAATACCATTAGTATGTAATGATGAGGGGATTAATTTGGTCCATGTAGGTACATTCAGATATCCATGTTGTCTTGGATTATGTCTTCTTGCTTAGAGTCATGCATTCAAAGTATATTGTTCTTAAAACAACTCTGGGGCTGGGCGCGGTGGCGCACACTTGTAATCCCAGTACTTGGAAGGCTGAGACTGAAGGATCCGGGTTCATGGCCAGCCTCAGCTACTTAGTGAGGCCCTCTGCAACTTAGTGAGACCCTGTTTCAAAATAAAGAATAAGAATTAGGGCTGGGGATGTAGCTCAGAGGTAGAATGCCCCTGGGTTCAATCCCCAGTACCGCAAAAAAAAAAAAAAAGAAAAAAACGGGTGCTTTTGGGAGCTGACTCAGATGTGAGCATTAAGTGTGAGCCACACGGCCTCTTAGTGTGGAAGGTCCTAACTTGTAACTGTTGGACAAGATGAGGAACCCCATGTGTACATTCAATCTGAAGACTAGACACGAAGCCTTCCATTTGATGATATCAGCGTATAATGCTTTTGTTTGAGCCCTGCCAGTCTATTACTGAATGTCTGCTTGGTTCATAAGGTGGCTTGCTATTTTGGTCCAAACCTAAGTGTTCTTTATCAGTCATTAAAATTTGCAAAAACCTCTGCTTGTTGACTGTGTCCTATGGTAAGGAGATGGCATAGTAATGAGTTTAGCCTACAGGGCAAATTGTAGGGTGAAAAGTGACTGGTTAAGGTTGGCTGCCTGCCCTGACCATTGCAGGCTTAAGGACAGAAGGTGAGGGGGAGACATTACCACATATCTTGGAAGGATCTAGCAAGTTGACGGGGCGTGGTCAGGTGAGTGCTGCTGAGTTACCACTACCAGTTCACGGGGCGCACCCGTGTGGAGGTGAGCAGGTCCTCATCCTGGGCGAAGAATTGGTGGTGGTCCTGTCTGCGCTCCGTATCTCCATCTCAAGACTATCGATTGGTGCTTTATGAACAATTGAAGTTTGTTACCTCGCAGTTCTGCAGGCCGGAAGTCTGGGATCTGGTGCCAGGGCAGTCGGGCTGCGAGGGCTCCTCCAGCTTACGGTCAGCTGACTTCTGTGTCTTCACTTCACCTTGTGTTCTTCTGTGGCAGAAGGGAGCCAACAGCTCTCTGGGGTCCCTGTTAGAAGGGCACAAATCTCACTCCTGAGGGCTCCACGCTCATTAGTTCCCAAAGACCCCACTTCCCAGCACCATGGCCGTGGGTGTTAGGATTTCAACATACACATTTTAGAAGGGGAGGGAATATTTAGTCTATAATAGTGTACGTGTATATGTGAGAATCCACACCTGTTCAACTCATGAGGAAAATATACCAAAAAAGAAAATAAAAAAAATAAGTTCTTGCTCAGCCCAGTTGCACACACATGTAATCCCAGCTACTTAGGAGGCTGAGGCAGGAGGATGGCAAGTTGAAGGACAGTTCAACTTAGTGAGACCCTGTCTCAAAATAAAAAATAATTGCCTGGTATGGTGGTGCACGCCTGTAATCCTAGTACCTGGGAGGCTGCGATAGGAGGATCTCAGGTTCGAGGACAGTTTCAGCAACTTAATGAGACCTTGTTTCAAAATAAAAAATAAAAAGGGCTGGGGTGTGTGGCTCAGAGGTAGTACACCCCTGGGTTCAATTCCCAGTAGCAATAATAAAAATAATAGTAATAACAACAACAATAATAATATAATTTTAAAAGGCTGGGGTATAGCTCAGTGGTAGAGCACTTGCCTAGCATTAGCATGTTCAATTTCTGAGTTCAATCTCCAGTACCGCAAAAAAAAGAAAAAAAAGCAAGCTCTTGTAACTGTTTAGAAAAAATATATTCTAATTTGGTTATTTTCCAAATAAGCACCTTTCTCTTCTGGCGTGGGAAGAGCTGGGTGCAGCTTTTGATAGGGGAGTGGTCAGGTTGTGTGCTTTAGTGAAAGGACCTGTTTTTCTGGGGCAAGCACCTGCTCTGAATGGTGGGCAAACCTGAGGGACCCTGGCTGCCTTGCAGGGCCTCCCGAGCTCACCTGTGCACTGAAGGATTGGGTGAAGTACTCTCTACGCTGCCCCTTGGGAGGACGACCCCAGAGTTTCTGCAGGGCTTGAGGGGTTCCAGTGGCCCCGTGGATTCCCACTTGAATATGAGCCCCACGAGGACAGGAGCAGAGCCTGGGGGGCTTGGTGCCGGTGGCAGGCCAGGCCTGTGGTCCTGCTGGTCAGGTGAGCAGGCAGCAGGTGGGCGTGGACTCACAGACAGGATGAACCTGGCTGGGCTCTGCTGGGGCCTGGGCCCGAGCAGCTGACCACAGAACATCCGGGGAGCCTGCTCAGGGTGACTGAAACAGGGCAGTCCTCAAGCTGCAGTCACTGTCATCATCCGGTCGCACATTCAGCAAGACATTGTCTATTTAATGGTCACCTGAAAAACCGATTCTACCGAGGAAGGCTCAGAGTGCGACAGATTTGTTGAGATTTCCAGTATCTCAAACGACACGTTCATTCTGCCTGTGGATGTAAGCGCTCTCTAATGGCAATTTACGTGTGCATACTTAGGTTCGCATTTCACTCTCAATTTAAAAGCTCAGAATATTATCCTGAGATACAGAGGGGAAATATTTAAATGGCCAGTTTTTCACTGTTTGAGAGTCATGGGCAGTAGTGAGGGCAGGGCAAGGAGGCCAGGGGCAGCCACTAACTTTACAGGTGACTGGTGCACCAGCAAGTGTGGTAGATGGGCGTAGAGTTAGTTATGCATAGAGGTGTGGGAGGAACTTGTGTCTCAGGTGGGCTCAACACAAGGCATTTTGGGGTGACCCCCCTACTGGCTGGGACTGGAGGAGGGGTCAGAGCTCGGATAGTCAGCTTGATCTAGTCAGTTGAATTGGGGTGCAGGTCAGGGTGCAGCCCTGGGAGAAGTAGAATCCCATTCACTAGAATCGCTGAGTGCAAGGACTTTCTATTTCCACCTTATTTTTAGTTACTCTAATTTCTCCATTTTATAGATGAAGAAACTGAGGCTCACTAAGGAGCTTTCATGCCCGTTGATGAATTACACAGCCCTGTGGATGGAGCATGTCAGGGGCACCTGCTGCTGGTAGCCACAATGGGCAGGGATCTGATGCCCAGTCCCAGCCTGGGACTCCGTAGCAGCCAGACCAGCACCTGGAGAGGCTGGGGGCTCACTCGCCAGCTTTCTTCAGGGTTAACTGACATTTCAGAGGGACTGAACCTCAGCTAATGGTGCAGATACCTAGAGCCACAGCTGTAGGCGCTGACACAGGGACCTTGGCGAGCTGAGCCCCTGGAGTTACAGCTCTGCACTGGGAAGTCCTGTTTACTAGTGAATTGCCTCCCTTTAAAACCAGGTCCCCACCCCCTCACATCCCCTGCGTGTGTCTCCCAGGTGAGACCAGTGTCCCCCTCACAGCTCTGGATGTTGGAGACCGGCAATATTGTGTAGATGGAAATTCAATGTTAGTTAGTTGCAGACTGAAACTGCAGATCCTGCAGAAGGTCCCATGGGTCCTGAAGAGAATGGCAGTGATGTTGGAGAACCGCTGGGTGCACGGCATTGGAATGAGACCTGAGAAAGCCAGCCCAGTTCACAGTGAGAGAAAAGGAGAGGGGAGGATGCCCAAGGCGTATTTTAAAAAGGATTTGAAAATCCAAAGACTATGGAAGTCCCTTGGAAAATTGATGAAATCCTTGAATAGTTTGCAGAAACTACTTTTCTGGTTGTCTTATAAAGAGTAAAACATGAAGCAAAAGGTTTCAGGATAGTTGTTCAGAAAAAAAGTAGACACAGAAGCCAAAACAACAATAATAAAAAGGTATTTCATTTTTTTGTTCTTTAAAACAGACCATGGTTATAATTGCATGATCTTAACCTAAATTTTATCAGATATAATAGAAAGACATATCTTATTTTTAGTCCTATTTTAAGGTGAAGACTAGTTTAATCTTCCCATCCACCCCCTGCCACCAAATCATTTGCTACAGAATGAATGGTCCTTGTCAAAATGGATTTACTTAGTTACCACCACCCTGCCCTGCTCCTGTACCAGATATTCTTAGTTAACTAGGACCTGTTCCTATTTCAGCCTGGCAAAAGAAACTAGATTGAGATTTTAGCAGGTGGCATGTGATTCTTTCACAGCCCAGAAAGTTATTGTTGTGCATGGTCATGCTGAATATTCATTCTCAGTGGTCTCTGGGAAGTTCCTTAATTTAAAAGAATAATTTCTTCTTTCTTTCCAGTTGCTTTTGAAATCACAGGCTTCCAGAGACCAAACTTTTTATTGCATCCAATGATTTTGAGATTTTATTTAATATGGTTCTAAAATTTAATATTTATCAGTTACCTAGTTCAGATCACTGATATTTGAATACTGAACAACCTTTGGCCAGTGCCCAAGTTATATATCACAAGAGACACGTTGTGTTTTAGAGGAAATTGCAGCCTAAAAAGGTTGGTCACTTTTGTAGTCACCACAGAGGTCCTGTCCCTTTGGAGAGTGGGCCAGATGGGCCTGGGATCCCCACACAGGAGAGCAGGCAGCCTCTTAGGACAGCTTGTCTAACTTTATTTTTCTTAACGGACTTTATTTATTTTTTAGGATAGCTCTAGATTTATAAAAATGTCTGATCAGTTTTAACTCCTAGTTTTTTCCCTCTCTGCAGACGTCGCCTCATCTCCCAGAGATCATCCTTGGAGACCCTGGAAGATATTGAGGAGAATGCCCCTCTCCGGAGGTAATTTTTCAATGTTTCATTTCTGTATATGTAAGTGGCTGGTAGTACAAGATCCAATTTTTTTAAGCTCTTGATCTGCAAAATTCAAGTTTTGAAATGACTCTGACCTCCAGGAATGATGAGCATGTGGAAGCCTAGCTCTGAGGACCATCAGAGCTAGAAAACTTAAAACAGCCCAGGTCGCCTATGAGTTTGGCTGCTTTTCCTCTCATGGGTTCGGTTTGTTTGTTTGTTTTTGCAGTGCTGGGGATTGAACCCAAGGACTCGTATGTGCTAAGCATGCACTCTGCTACGGAGCCTGCATCCCCACCCCTTTCGTTTTGAAAGCTGCTGCTTAATGGAAGGAAGAAGAGCTCAGTATTGCCCTGAGTATTATTACACAGTAGGCATGGTCTTGGAACTTCGTTTTCAGCAGAAGGGGCAACCAGGATTCCGTTGGAGGTGTCCATGATGTCATTCCCGAGCTGGTTGCTGATTTAAAACCTGACTGGGACAGTTTTATAGCTCCCGTGGATTTGGAAGCATCCGTTTTCCCCCTGAGATTAGAAAAGTGCTGGCGAGGCTTCTCTTTTGGGTGATAGCTATTGCTGAGCTGTGCAGAACCTGTGACTGGCAGGTTCCGCTCCTCTAATCCCGCCTTCTCCATTGGCCTGCATCTGAACAGAGGTGCGGGCCATCTCTGTGGAGAAAATACTCCCACACCACATCTCCTCACATCCTCCCTGTGGCCCTGATCTGGGTGGGGCTGTGTATGGGGGCCCAGCTCTGCAGAAGGAGCTGAGGCAAAATGGGATACTGGGGCTCTGCGGGTTCTGCGAGGCAGGCAGCAAGCAAGAGGGCCCGTGGGAGGCTGTGACTCCCATGGACCTGCATCAGCTCCCCTGCATCTGCACTCCATGAGCTGTGGCTGCTGGTCAGAGCTTGGAAGTCCCTGGCTCCCCGCTGAGCCTGGGAGGTGCTGCTGTGGAGGGCTGGGTCTCCCTCACCCCCAGGCTGGGGGTCCTGCCCACAGGCCCCACCCACATGAGAAGTAGAGGACTAGATAGGCCAGGGGTCTGATTGAAAGTGTCATGCAACTGTGAATCTGGTCACCATGAGCACAGCCTCGGGGAATACCGCAGGATGGATGGATGGATGGATGGATGGATGGATGGATGGATGGAAGGAAGGAAGGAAGGAAGGAAGGAAGGAAGGATGGATGGATGGATGGATGGATGGATGGATGGTATGGAGCTGTGTGGTGCATGTGTGTGGCCTGGGCACAGCGTTCTCCTCCGAGGCACTGTTACATGTTGGGAGAAGGCTGTTTCCCTGCAGGAGCCATGTGACACGCCACATTAAAAGGCAAGGAAGAGAGCTGGCTTTGGTTCACATAATTGCTAAGTGTGGGAGGAGCAAGGTTCGCAGGTGGCAGCAAGTGGCTTTGAGTGGCTTTGGTCCTGGAATGGCGGTCGCCTCTGGCCAAGGCTCCTGGTGCTCTGAGAGGCTGCTGGAAGCTATGTGTGGAGCTGTGTGGCAACTGTGAGCAGGACCCCAGGCGATTTGGGCTACAGGAGAAATATGTTATCCCCTCCCCAGGTATTCTACAACAGGGCCCCTGTGCCTGGGGAGGCAGATGTCCTGTGTCTCCAGGAAGTGAAGGGGAGGTCTGTGGAGGACCTGGTGCTGTGTTCATGGTTAGCACCCTGTCACCGCTGCACCCTCCTCTTGGAATCTGCCTGACTGGCCAATGAGCTGCGTAAAAATGGCTTATCTACCTCAATTGTGACTCTGTCCAACTCTTACTTAGAGAATACTGTACTGAATTTCAAACAAATTTTGCATAAATATGAAAAATTTCAAGCAATCAGAAGTCAAGGGAGTTTTAGAAGTCTTTATTTCTCCAAATGGATTTTTAAATTAAAAAAACCAACTTCATATATTTACTTAGAAGTGCACTTGCTCCTAGGGAACAAAGTTCATGTGATGTAGAAGGGACATTGCTTGGGAGCCAGGGAGCTGCGTGCTCGGCCTGACTCCTCGCTGGTGTGTGGCCTTGCAGAGCTTTACTTAGCAACTCTGGGGCCTTGGTTTCCCATCTGTGAGATGGAAGTGCCGGGTGGGCTGATCTCTGAGGTTCTTTCCGGTTGTGACAGGGGAGTACCAGTAATGACACGGAAGTGTTTGAGGAACTGTGGGAGTGGAGGGCTTTTAGCCCAACTTGCTTTTGAGTTTAGCACATAGAACAAATGGCTCCAAGGCTTCTATTAAAACTTTTGTGTAATTACGTGTATCCTATAATCATTGCTAACAAGAAAGAGCTAATCTTTCATTAAATTAGTTTTTAATTTAATTCTATCCTGGTTTAATTTTGCATCACTTAGAATGTATGTTTTTACATGGATATTTACACATTAATGCAGGCGGCTTTGAAATTAATTTGCTGTCTGCTTAACCTGCCGCAGCCTGAGCACTCGCTGTTCCAGTTTCCTTGGCAATTGTTGCTAACGCCACAGTTCTCTTCAAGCATTTCTTAGATTCCCTGGTGGTTGAGTTGAATGCTTTAAATAAGCAAGACAACAAACAACTTGCCGAATGAAGGGCTGGATTAGTAGGGTGCATAGCTGGAATTGGGAGCTGATGTAGAAATACAGGATTTATAAGTTAACCTGTTAAAAAGCCATTATCTCCTCTTGCACATCATGGTCTTCCAGTGTTTCCTGTATCCATCCATTAGAATTGGGCTCTTAACAATGAGAGGACTTTGGCTGAGGTGTTTCCATCTGCCTGGTGGTTGCCTGGTATCCTAGAAATAAGGTTTTTAGGACTTCTTTGTAGGCGTTGAGGAAAACCTCAGTTTGCGACAGATATGGCAGCCATCTGAGATGTCCTGGTTCCCTGGGCTGTCTGGGTTGATGGGTGCCGGTGGCTGCAGCTGTCCTAGTCATTACTTCTGCCTCTGTCCACAGCTGGCACAGACATCCACCTGTGGCCCTTTTGTTGACTTCCAGTCCTGGTGGAAGGCCAAGGAATTTGGTGCCCCTCTTCCTGCAGGCACAGGAGGCAGGGAGCAGCGCAAGTTGTCCCTCCCCTGGGCTGGCATCGGTACTTGCTTCCCAGAGGTGGCAGGAGGAAGGTTCCGGAGCTAGTGGAGGTGGCAGGATCAGTGAGCTGACTGCATTTGCTCACAGTCTAGCTCTTGGCCCAGGAAACTGGTTCGGGGGTGGAGTGAGATAAGGTGTAAGGACACTTGTGAACCTTGGGCCCTAGCCAGAAACCACTGGAAACATACTTTCCTTAGGCTCTCAGAGGTTCTCTCTTCTCCAGCAACCCCACGTTCTAGAACCTTCTGTGTGTGAGATAGTTGGGACTTTGGCCTGTAGACTCAGGCAGTCCCAGGTCAGGCTCGGTAGTGAGTTCAGGGTGGAGGTGGGGAGAATGTGGTCTCTGCTGATGCTTCTGGCCCAGTGGAGTGAACGAGGTCCAGACATGGAGCTAGCCTGTGGGAGGCCCTTTCTCAGTGAAAGCCACCAGAGGTCTGATAGCTGCCTTTGCTTTGGTCTACATTTACTCACTCAGTCGTATTATGTAAGTTAAATTACACGTGTGTGTGTGTGTGTTGTTTAAAAAAATTTAATTACACCTTAAGGTACTGTTTCGTAAGAAAAAATAGTGTTCAGCTCTCTGAGAAAGGGCTTCCAGAAATACTGGTCCTTACCAGAAGGACGTGGTTCAGGGTGAACAGGGGATGTGCCAGGCATGGCCTCCCTGGAGGTGAAGATTGGGATTGCCCTGTGGGTCTGTAACCCCAAACATGCCCCAGTCCATTTCCCGCACCTACCCCACACCTGCCTCCCCATAACTCCACCTCCGGCTGGGTCTTGTTCCTCCTCCTTTGCCTGGCGCCTTCAAATTAGGACCGACTGGGCCTGGTTGATGTCCCAGCCCAGATCTCAGGGTGGGCTTTGGGAAGCTGGGTGCTGCTTTTCTGGAACTCTCTTTCTAAAACAAAAGGTCACGAGTACCCATGTACCACGGTAGGAGCCAGCCCTTGGGCCCATGGTCAGAAGGGTGTTTTGGAAGGAAAAAAAAATAGAAAAGTCACAGACTCTTATTTATTGGGTTCTTTGCTTTGGTGTTGATGATCATTGTGGTTTTGTAACTTAGAATTTGCCAGGTAACTTTGAAAAAACCGTATGCAAATGCGATCTACCTGGCCTGTGGTCTTTGTCAGACTTATAGCACAAGCAAATGTCATATAGTCCAAGAAAAAAAAATATTTTGAATCTTAAGTCACTTTGGTTCAATAGATACTTGTTTAAAATTTACCATAAAACAAAAACAAAACAGCAACCAGGCAGCTTGATTCTCATTCAGATTTCAGCTGTGAGTCCCCCGGGATGTCAGGTTGGGAGTGGAGGCAAATGTTCAGGTTGGGCAGGCCAGAGCTCTGCTATGGAAGAGAAATGATTCAGGGTTGTTTTTAAGCTGAATTTCCCATGTCATCCCCTCGCCCCAGATCTTTTCAATTTACAGCTTTCTGTTCCCTTTACCTGTGTTGATGCAAGAGGATTGTTTTTCCTACTATGATAAAGAGTAATGTCTTTGGAATCTGTGTAGGTTATGTTATTGTAACTGGGGACAGTAGTTTTCATTAGCTGGCATTTTGGAGACTCATATAAAATATTATCAGTGTTATCAAGGAAGCTGTCTGTCGCTGGGTGTTTTAAAGCTTCCTTGCTTTTAGCCGTATTGTCTTCATTATCCCAGCCGACTCCTGCCTGCCTGGGCTGACTCAAACCATTTGTCTGGTCCTTCCTTCCTGTCTTTGTGTGGACATGTCTCAGCTGTCCAGCGGGCAACTGACTCTGTTTTCCAAATGACTTTATTTTTCAGATGTCGAACTCTCTCAGGTTCGCCCAGACCAAAGAATTTTAAGAAGATTCATTTTATCAAGAACATGCGGCAGCACGATACGAGGAACGGCAGGTACTACATCATCGCAACAGTTGCCTGGCCAGCGGGAGGGTGGGAGTCAGGGAGGGGCCGTGTTAAAGGCCAGAGCAGGGCAAGGCTAGGCCCGTGCTTTTACCACGACAGGAACTTCTGTAACCTCCCCGACGATCCCCACTCCACTGCCCCCAGAATCACCAAAAGGAGTCTGTAGAGAATTGTCCTCCCTAAAGCCCAGTGAGAGGCTGAGACCAGCAACAATCTTTGTTAGCACACAAAATAATATTTTCATAGCAAACTTTGAACAGAAAAGCAGTTTTTTTGCTTTTGTTTTTCTGCTTTGTTGGTTTTGTTTCATTTTTCACCACCACTGTATGCACCGGTCAGTAACTACCCCGTCAGCTTTGTGCCTGAACTTGGCTCTGTCTTTGATGGCTCTCTTTAGAACGGTCAGAGCTTTGCTGGCAGATTCCTCCCGGTGCTGGTTTAGATTCCTGGCCTGCTGACATCTGATACAGGTGTCTCTCCAGCTCTGCATTTGTTCTTTTGAGAAGCACTATTAAATAAAAATTATTGTGATTGAAATCTGTATGGTTGTGATATTAAAACTCTCCCGAGGACAAGTCAGAATCACTATGGCCAGCAGGCTTGAACGAATGGCTAAGCCCATGTATCTCAGCCCAGTAGTGGGAGCAGAGTTCCCAGGTCTCTGGGATTCCCTGATGCTCTGTGGCCCTTGGGTGCAGCTCCTCCCAGCTGGCTGGAACAAGTGATTCAGAGACACTGTCCCAGAACAGGGTCCTGCTGCAAAGATCATCTTGTTTGATCTTCTGATTTCTAGAAGACCACATGGACCCCACTAATACTCTCTAATCCTTACAAAATGAAAATTGCTAAAAAGTCTTTTAATGAGACTCATTAAGGCCCAGAATTCCTGTGATTCGGCCATGGAAAATAATCTATATAATAATACTAATGACTCTGGTTTTTAAAGGATTATATTCTTGAAGGTTATACTTGTTTTTTAAGCCTTATAGGTATAGGGAACATAATTTTATAAAAATTGCAATGGTTTTAGAATAGCAAAATTGAAGTTTCCCAATTAAATAACCATAGTATATGTTGATATTTTGAGTACGGAGCTTTTAGTTAAAAGTCACCCAACTGTTATTTGTTAACTGGAATACTCTCTTACCTTTGCACTCATCTGTCACTTAGAATTATTATGCCCTATTCATTTAACAATTGTTCTTTTTTTTTCTTTTGAGTCTGTTTCTTGTGCTATTTTTAGTATAATTATCATGCATTTACATTCATAGTTTTTTCTGTAATACCTTTAACCATAGCATAAACATGGAAAGGTATTCATTCCTAAATAAAATTAATTAATTACAGTCAAAGGAATGAGCCATATTCATAGTATTCCCATCTCTTGATGCTGGCTGTCCAGGACACAAAGTCAGATAATTCCCTGGCATGGCTAGGTAGAGAGAGGATGTAGTTCATAAAGGATTTGGATTAATGGAATTTCCAAAATATATACAGAGCTGCCTCCCCACATCCCCTTGGCCTAAAAGAGATTGTAGTGGCTTGAAGTTTTCTTGGGGAGTTTTCGGGGGTGTTGAGGGACTCTTGGCTCATCTAAAGATCTGTGAACTGGAAGTTAGGGCAGGAGCCAGAGTTGTGAGGACCACAGGCTGTAGGTGGGCTGCACCTGCCCAGGTGAGAGCTGGTTTTCCGAGCCAGCAGAACTTGAAAGGGTCTCATGTCTCAGAGGGGTTCCCCTGCCTCCCTGGGGTTTATTAGCAAGGTTGGATTGTCCTTAGATAAAAGAGGACCTCGGAGGAAGCCAGGAATAAAATAGGATTTCTGAGGTGACAGGAGGAAATTGTGGTCAGGAGCTGATGAATGGGAGGATGTGACCTGGCTTCTGAGAGGGGAGAGCAGAGTGCTGTGGGCAGTAGTGGGGTCTCCTGGTGGAGGTGGCGGCCGGTCTCAGCAGTGGTGGGTAGGAGGAGTGCTGGTTGTGCTCTCAGAGGGTGGGGCCGTGTGATATCTGGGGTTTCCTGTGCTCCCATCTCAAGAGTGGGAGGTGAGGATGTGGCCCCTGCGCATCCCCAAGGCCCCCGCAGGCTCCCTCCAGCCCCGGCAGCCTTGGTCACTGCTCCACCTGGCATCTGCCTCTCACAGCCGTGTGCAGCTCCCAGGTCTGGGGACCTCCATGCAGGGCAGCCCAGCCTTAGTCCACAGCGCACACCTGAGCCCGTTCACTCTTCTGCCCTGAAGACCCTGGTGTTGGGGGTCCTGTGTCCCCAGATCTACCAACCATGTGAGTGAGGCCCCAGTAAAGAGGAGGACCAGGGGGCAGAGAGCATTGTTGTGAGATTGTCTGACCTAACCAAGAGTTCCAAGCACAGTGTTGAGATGAAAGGGGGGAAGATATCCTAAAACTGAGAACCAGATACAATGAAAGACAATACTTGTAGCATTAAAGAAGCCAAACCAAAACCCCTAAGTGGACTCATGCTCAGCAATGTCGAAGCCGCTGCTGAGGCATAGACCTGGGGCCTGAGACATTGAATGAGTCCAGCTGGCCTGTGAGATGGAAGTGAGCGCCTGGGATAGAAGCCTGTGGTTGCCCTGGGGGGTGGAGCCACTTTTGGTAAAAAGCACGTTCCTATCTGGAGTCAGGGAGTTCTGCGAGGCTGGCTTTGGACCTGCCAGAGGCTGTGTGTGATTCACTGCAGAGGGACCAAGCTGGGAGTGTTGGGGAGTCATGCTGCAGGCCACTGGCCAGGTGGAGGCAAGAGCGATGGGCCTTCAGCTCCAGGGTTAGAGCCAGAGGGAGCAGCGAGCTCACAACTGGCCCTGCAGGTGGCTTTTGTCACTAGCAGGTGGGGGAGCAGCTGCTCTCCTAGGTCTGATTCTCCAGGACCTGGGGGGAGTCAGGGTGGACTTGTAGTTGGAAAAAAAAAGGAATACGTCCCTGAATTTTAGGAACACAGATCTCAAAAAGTTCAGGCTAGTTGGGTGTGGTGGTGCATACCTATAATCGCAGTACTTGGGAGACTGAGACAGGAGGATCGTAGGTTTGGGGCCAGCCTCAGCAACTTAGACCCTCAACCACTTAGTGAGACCATATTTCAAAATAAAAAAATAAGGGCTGGGGGTATAGCTTGGAGGTAGAATGCCCCTGGGTTCAATCCCTAGTACCAAAAACAGAAGCTCAAACTCAGAAGTAGATTCTTGTGGCTAGGACCATCTGGCTGGAAAAAGATTATGAAGTTATGAATATCACAAGGTGATAATGGGTAACATTGAAGTGGCTAGTGGAGCCATGCTTTATTTCATTAGCCAAAACTTAATCAGTAGCTGGGTCCTCCCAGTTTACAGAGCACAGAGTTGGAAAGAGGGAGGTGGAATTTCTATCCAGGTACCTGATGGCAAAGCTCATTTTCTTCATCAAAAAGAACGGCAGGAGGTAAAAATCCACACACCGTAACACAGCACATCGTGGCGGAGTGTGAGAACAGTCGCTGTTGAATTCCAATTTTTAATAATCATCAGGATTAAGAAAAGAACAGCTTAAGCAAACTTGTAAGATTGATGTGAGACTAAAAGTTCAGAATGAGCTAAATACTGTTAAAAAGGAAAGAAAACTAGAATTCTTGTGCATTGCTGATGGGAATGTGAAATGTTGCCATAGAAAGGAGCTTGGTAGCTCCCCAAAAAGCTAAACTTAAAATTCCCATGTGATTATAGGCACAGGTAGAAACTTTCTCAACAAGACCTCCAAAGCACAGGAAATTAAAACAAGAATTAATAAGTGGGATAGCATTAAACTACAAAGCTTCTGCTCATCAAAGGAAACCATCAAGAGCCTAAAGAGAAAGCCTACAGAATGGGAGAAGATATTTGCAAGCTATCCCTCTGACAGAGGTCTAATATCTAAGATATACAAAGAACTTAAAAGGCTCTACACTAAGAAAACAAATAATCCAATCAAGAAGTGGGCAGCTGAAATGAATAGACACTTCACGAAAGAAGAGATACACATGGCCAATAGATACGTGAAAAAATGTTCAATATCATTAGCAATCAGGGAGATGCAAATCAAAACTACTCTAAGATTTCATCTAACCCCAATAAGTATGGCAATCATTAAGAAGTCAAACAACAACAAATGTTGGCGAGGATGTGGGGAAACTGGGTCTCTTCTACACTGTTGGTGGGATTGCAAGCTAGTTCAACCACTGTGGAGATCAGTGTGGAGATTCCTCAGAAAACTGGGAATGGATCTACCATATGACCTGGCTATACCACTACTGGGTATCAAACCAAAGGGATTGAAACCAGAAAACTACAGTAATATATGCATACCCATGTTCATAGCAGCACAATTCACAGTGGCCAAATCATGGAACCAACCTAGGTGTCCATCAACAGACGAATGGATTACAAAATTGTGGGAAATACACACAATGGAATTCTACTCAGCAATAAAGAAGAACAAAATAACATCATTTGCAAGAAAGTGGAAGGACCTGGAGAACATTATGTTAAGCGAGATCAGTCAATCACAAAAAAAGAAGGGACATATGTTTTCATTAATATGCGCAACCTAAGGAGTAGTAGGGTCACACAAGGGACTCTGGTTGATAATGGAGAACCCTCAGCAGAACAAGGGAAGTGGTACAAGGGAAGGGGGAGGGCAAGAAAGAAGGGAATTA
>PVJS01039289.1:0-18980 GCA_004027185.1 Glis glis
AATAATAATAATAATAATAAATAAAAAAAAATAAAAAGGGCTGGTGGTGTAGCTCGGAGGAAGAATGCCCCTGGGTTCAATCCCAAGTTAAAATAAAAAAGAGGGAAGATTGATAGAGGCTGGTGGTTGATTTGATGTGGAAGGATGGTTGTAAAGAAGAGAAAGAAGTCTATTATGACTCTCAGCTTTCTGGACTAGGTGGCTGGGTGATTCAATTAAACACAACAGAAAACATAGTTTGAAGATTTGAAGATTTGTCTGAAATTAGCAAGCACAGGAGGGGGGGAGTGAAGTCACTATTTAAGAGAATTGAGTACAGCCTGATAAAGAGGGTTGCCATCACTGGATGTCAATTAATATCAAGAGAGAAGAAGGGGAGGGGATATTATGGCTTTTAAAGCCCAAGCAAGCACTGGGCCTGGCAGAGCCAGCACTGGATAACTGTTTGCTTAAGTAACCCGAAGCTACCAGCACTTTACTCAGTGTATGGATCGGTAAGGAGATGAGGATTTAGGATACCCAGAGTCACAGACATAAGATAAAAAAGATAAAGGTTACCTTAGAAATACTATATATAATGTAGTTCAGAGTGATAGGGACATATATGCACACAGCACTTGTAAGACTACAATGCATTAATACAAGTATATTTAAAGAAAAAGAAATACTATATATAGCAAATCTAGATTTGAGTAGTGCCCAATAATGGTAACATTCATAATAAAAATATTTTTAACATTGAAAATAGAGCAGAGAAGCTGGGCATGGTGGGGCACACCTGTAATCCCAATACTTGGGAAGCTGAGATAGAAGGATCGCAGGTTCAAGACCAGTCTCAGCAATCTAGTGAGGCCCTCAGCAACCTAGCAAGACCCTGTTTCAAAACAAAAAGTAAAAAGTCTGGGGTGTAGCTCGGAGGTAGAATGCTTCTGGATTCAATCCCTAATAACACACACACACACACACACACACACACAGACACACACACACAAGCAAAGAGAAATAAATGTTTTTGTTTTTTTCCATTTTCTTAAGTCTTGCTGTATCATATATTTCATTATGTACTTATAGATCATTCAGGCAGCAACAGGCGGCTGCTGACACATTTTGTTAACGAGACCAGTCTTCCCTAAGATGGTTGAAAATCATGATGATGTCATTTGGCTTTAAGGAAATTAATTCAAGCACCGGTTGGGTGGAGAGTCCTGGAAAAGTATGAGTGGCCCATCTAGAGTTTGGGTAACTGTTTCATAATTGCCTGGTGCTTACATTTCAACCTTTGAGACATCAGATTTCAGATGGCATTACCCAGGGACCAAACTCGGATCAGAGGGAGAATGTACTAGAACCCTTTGCCAGGAACAATCTCCTGCTGCTCCAGTCCAAGTGGCGAGATCCACAGCAGGACAAAGGAACTTTTGAAAGGGACTTGAAAAGAGTTCAGTTACTCTGCGGTTAACCCATCAAAGGCATCTTCCTGTAACCCGGAGGACAGCAGGCCTCGCCATGTGCTGGCCATTTGGAAAACAGATTCATACAGAGCAGATCAAACATTTCAGGAGAGCCCCTTGCCTTGAAAAGATGGGGCCTTATGAAAATCATTAAGCAATTCATTGATATTTATTTGCTTACACTGTGTTTCAGCAAAGCAAGCAGGGAGATGAGGATGAGAGCCATTGACCCAGTTTTAGAAGGGGTGCTAGTTCAGAAAAGAAGGATTCCCTTACACGCCTGATTTTAAAGAGGCTTTTAAAAGGACATCCTACCACACAGCTGGCATAGGGAGGTTGTCTTGGTTCCCTTAAACTGTGTATTAGGTTAATAGCCACCTCAAGCTTCTTAGAAACCTAGAAATCCCCAGGCAGTTAGAGAAATTTCATAGAGCTAAGAAAGCCCTGGCAATCTCTGAGCTTTAAAGAGAAAAAAAAAATTTTTTTCTAAACATCTTCCTTTCTCTGTCTGTGGCACTTCGTGTTACTTGCTCCCAGACTTATAAAACATGGGTGGCTCCACAGCATGCCCAATAATCTGTCCTTTCTAAGGAGCTAAGACTCTTAATTCACGCCTGGGGTCTCGTGCACCCGGAAAGGAACAAGGAACAAGTCCATATTTTCACTTGGGAAATCACCAGGTCATGGTGCATGATTTTTTTTTAAGCCAAACTAATTCCACTGTCTGATACAGGGAACTCAGCTTGCTTTAAAGTTTAAGGAAGTAGCCCCTTGAGATTCATCAGCCTCCTAGCCTCAACTTCCCCTTTATGTGGATGCAAAATGCCTGTGATCAGGGAAGGGTTCAGCAGAATGCCATCATCCCTGCACTTGGGGCTTCTGAATGATGTACTTGCTTCCTCCATGCTGTGGGAGGTGCCCACCGCACAGTCTCTGAAGCCCTGGGCCCCAGGGAGGAAGCTGACTCTAGAAAACTGGGCTCCGCTTCTCCCAGAACATCACAGGGGTTGCAAATCTGTCCTCAAGTATTCAACGCATATGTTCTGAAATTCATTAAATTCAAAAACAAAAAAACAAAACAAAACAAAACAAAAAAACCCAGCATTGGTTCTTGTACAAAGCAGATAGTCAAAGAATGCTTGTTGACTGTTGAACTTGTGAGCTGATAAATGTGAGAAATACAGTCTGGTTGGTACCGCAGGACAGCTGATGTTGCTAGGAAGACATTTGTCCCCAATTTGCCATTATACAAGATTTAGAAAATGAATTAGCCAAACCCTGCCTGTGTTTGAAGAACAACGTTCCTGCAAAGTCTTCCCAAACTTTCCCCTTTATCATGGGGTGGGGGTGGGAGGACAACTGTCACTTAGCTTTAAGGTATCAATTAACTTATTATTTTCACAACCTCATGATCTTCAAAGGGAAAAATTCTGTCATATTTATTTGCTTATATTTTTAGGGAGTAACTCAGTGATTCAACATGGATTCTTGCACACAGCAGATACTAAATACTTGTTTGTTGACTGATTTGCTCTTTGATGGATACTAGAAGTACAGTCTTCTTGGTACCAGAGGGCAGCTAAGCTTATAATACACAAAGAGCATCATTCTGTGCTACTTTCCTGTACGCACATACTTAGAAGAAATGCTATCTTAGAAAACCTTTTCTGTGCTTCCAAGGTAGCTTGGGACACCAATATTTAAGAGGGAATGATGTGTTTCCTGCAGTAAAATAAGGTAACAAGCATATAAATGTGATGACCACAAATATTGCAACACTGCTGTGACATTTTCTGTTGCTTGATGGAGACATTGGAGAATCCCTGGTAGGCCTCATCACAGCCATTCTGACGTAGATGGAAGAGCCTTGGTTATGGCCATTCCTTTGCAGATGGGGACAGTAGTACAGATGCTTCTCAGAGTACATTGGTACCCCTCGCCTGTGGTTTGCTTTCTGTGGCTTCGGTTACTTATGGTCAGTTCTGGCCCCAAAATACTAATATTTGTCTTAACTCTTTCAAGAGAGAGAAAGACTATATTCACATAATTTTCATTCCAGTATATTGTTGTAATTGTTCTATTTTATTATTACTTACTGTCATTTATCTCTTACTGTGCCTAAATTTACAAATCAAACTTTACCATAGGTATGTATGTATTGAGAAAATCATAGTATATGTACGGTTTGGTATTATCTGCAATTTCAAGAACTGGGGTTCTTTGAATGAATCCCCTGAGGAGAAGGGAGGATATTGTACAAGATCTAGTGTATGATACATTTTGTATTGGAAGAAAGGAAAAATAGAAGTTAGGAAGGAAGGAAAGGAGGGAAGGAAAAAGAGGGAAAAATGAAAAAAGAGAATAAAAGAAAGAAAAAATTCTGTTAAAGTATCTATGTATATGATTAGCCACTTAATAATACAGACATACACACATAAAATATATCAATATAGGAAATTTAGACCCCCCCAAAATACCCAGAAAAATAATGAGGACCTTTCTCTCATAAGACTTTGTTATTATTAATGACCACGTTGCTCGACTCCACTTGAGAAAAACTCAGTCTTTCTCCATTTGAGAACTTCTAAGTCGCTCTCTCACGTAGCAGCACCTCCCATGGGGTGCTGCTCTTCAAGAAGAAAGCCTGGGCGGTGGCCCGTGTGGGGCTTGACAGGTCACACCCGGCTGGTAGCTTCCATCGCCTCCCGCAGCGACTCCGAGCTGAGGACTCTGCAGGCATCCTCTCGTCTCCTCACTCGGCAAGGCCAGGGCTGGCTATTCGTGCAGGGCTGGCACATGGACGGCAGGTGCTCAATGCCTTTTTGCTGAATAAACGAGTTATCATATCAGCCTTCCACAATATCAGCACAATGCCATTTAATGCAGGAGGAAACCGCAGCAGGAAGAGAGGGAGGACTTCGTTTGAGATCTTGGTAGAGCCTGGGCTCCGAACTGCTGCATCCCCGACTGGCGTCTCTGCTCAGTAGCCATTTACTCTGGTCTCACCCTGCCCATTTTATCTGCAGCACCGCCTTCAAGGGCAGCCCTTCCTCTCACGGGTAGGTCAAAGAAACCCTTTGGATCCCCTGAGAATTAACTAAAAAGGCCAAACCATCAAGGCCTATAAAATAGTGTTTCCCTGTGACCTTTTTTCCAAATCAGGAAATGGTTAGTTAGGCCCCTATAAAGCCAGCTCAGAACCCGACCTCCTCCTCTTTTATCAAGACTTCCTTGACTTGGAAAGTGGTTTCTATGGCATGGAGCCTGCCAACAGTTTTTTCAGGCTGCCAAAGCCTCCACCTCTTTCTTAAAGGAGACAGGCCTTTTTTCCTCTCCAGAACTTGATGATGCGATGGGACGCCACAGTTTCCTCGGATTATTTTAGAAACCTTGCCGTATATTAAGCATTCAACATAATGTATCTGAAATGTAGAACATAATGGTTTATTGTCAATCATCACATACTCAAAGATCAAACATTTTCTAAAGAGGTAGACAGATACTGATCAGAGACTAACAAAAACTAATTTTTAAAATTAGTTTTAAAATTAAAAACTAGCAAAAACATAATTCTTAGTTAAGTAGATATGTTACACCTACATAGATGGCAACCCACAGTTATCACAGACCTTGAAATTAAGACACAAGATACGATCTTGAAATAGCACAGAACTCCAAACCCAAAACCCATGTTACACTGAAATTCATTACAGTAGGATTCCACGCATGCGATGCTTTCACCATACGAATAAAGAAGAAGAAAAGGTCGTCTGTTGGTCCATATGGGTCATTTTACTGAATCCACACAAAAACAAAAATAGTATATCAATGAAAACAATTTGGAGGGAAAATAATTGTAGACTAATGGCTCTGTAATACCAATGGAAAAGTCCTGAATCAGGGTGGATGGGGAGAATGGGTGGATGGGGTGGGGTTGTACAAATGGACATGACCACATTCATAATGTTGCAGTTGAGATGATAATATTATTCAGAAAGCTGCCATTCACTCATATTGAATAGGATATTATATGTAAATCTTATAACCTGACAACCCGACATCTGGCACGTGGCTTTGGTGTTTTGTTTTAGCAGCAGTCATTATACCACCTAAGAGGCTCATAGAGGGGAAACCTTATAAAATTGGTCATGCTTATCTACTTTGGATATTACCCCTGGTATGGCCAGACTTAGTGTTAGCAAAATTCATTTTGGATTTATGGAAGAGATAAATTTATTTCTATGTGACCTCCAGTAAAACACAACTGTCAAATCTGTCTTCCCCTCTGTATCCAACCTTCTGAAATCTCACCTGTTCTGCAAGGCTTATCTTGAATGCACCTCCTCCGTTAAGTCTTCCTTGATCTCTCCTCTAAGCAAACATTTTCTGGCTATCTTGAGCCTTAAAAATATTGGCTCTTACTCCTTAGTGCTCTGCTGTCTTGTTACTATCTCTTTGCTTTATCCCGTACTAGATTTTTAGGACGCTCAAAAGCAGGGATCAGCCTTATCTTTCCATTTCCTACAGGCTGAGCACAGGGCGTTGAACCTAGAAGCTCAATAAAAGTGTGTTGAGTTGCAGTGACTCGTGACCCTCCCTGGCTACCAGGCCCTCAGCCAGCTTCAGCGTGCAGGACACAATAGGTCCTTGTATTTGCCGCTGTGCACACCCACGGACATGCACTCAACACCTGCAAACACAGGGACACTTAGTTACTTGGCAAATACTTGCTCTCCCTGGGTGTCTTCCCTTCTGAAGCATCTCCTCTGACAGCTGACCGGCTGCTTGCTAGACGGGCATTCCCTGGAAAGGCCCATCTCTGCAGCAAATGGCCAAATGCACTGTGCCAGCGACCAAGGGAAGAGGAGGGTGAAGTCAGGGAGTCTCCGTGCCAGGAATCTGCTTTTGGGGTTATAAATGAGAGGGAAACAGAGAGCTGGGCAATGGGGGAAATGATATTGCATCTGCATTGAATCCTCCTCCCTCTCCCTTCCTCCTTTCCTTCTTGGCCCTTCCTTCTCCTTCCCCAGCGCTCCTTCCCCAAGCACTGCAACTTGGTCCTGCAGAGCTTGGAATTCAAGCCTAATCCCCAGGGAGGGGCCTCGGCTCCGGGGAGGTCAGGACCGTCTCCCACTTCCTCTGTGGGACGCTCACAAGATGCTGTGGCGGCAAAGCTTGCTGCTCTTTATTAAATACAAATTGTACTGACCAGTTTCCAGGAACTTCGGTGGAAAGTTGATCCCCCGAAACCCTCCAGACATTTCCCAGATCCTGAGAGGATTACTATTATCATTGCTATTATTATTTACAAAGCCCACATCATTTTTTAAAAAAGATTTCTTAAAGGAGCAAAACAGAGCAAGCATAAGCAGGCAGCTTCCAGAATAGGTCTTGACATTCTTCTTCCTTCCAAAGCATGGAATAACCTGGGGACTGTTTGGAAGGGAATGGGCGTCTCTTCAAAGTCCAGGCTGGGTTGCCAGATGTGGCAAATACAAACAACACAGGATGCACAGTTTGAGCCTGAATTTCAGAAAGGTGAGGAGAAACGCTTTAGTATAAGTATGACCCACCTGCTTCATGGGACATACTTATACTAAAGCATTATTTATCTGAAATTCAAATTTAACTGGTCATCCTTTATTTTACCAGGCAACCCCGAGCCCAGGGAAAGTGAAGACAGTAGAGAGATTTCCACCAACAAAAGCTCCTTTTACATCCGACTGAATGGCTTTGGATGGTGTTTCAGCTCAGGCCCCGCGTTTCCCCTGGAGTGTGAGCTCCGTGTCATAGAAAAACAATTGGGAGAATGAGCACTCAGTGAACATTCTGCCCTTCCTTGCCCTCTGCAGCCTGTGGCAAACTGCTCTCCCTCCACCAGCTGGGGAGGAAAGCAGCTTTCTCTTTTAAGATGCGTTCCCCCTCCCTTTCTACGGATTGGATTGTTTCTTGGGTTTGCTGGAGAGCTGCTTTTGCTAATTGCTTGCAGACTGTTGTCCAACCCGGCCTGACAACTGCGGAGGCGTCGCGGTAGGGCTGAGTGGTAAGGAGCGAGGGGTTTGGAGTCAGGGAGAACTGGTTTGGAATTCTGGCTCTGCCACTTCCTGCCTGTGAGATATCAGGCAAGTTGCTTAACCTCTCTGGGCCTCAGTTTCTGCATTGGTAAAATGAGGGTGCTCGTGGGGTCCCACGGAGTACCAGGAGATCAGAGCATGCGCCATACTTGTCAAAGCACCTTGCACGAAGCAGGTGCTCCTTTCATATCGACCATTGCTTTTATCCTATCTGTGTAGTGTGTCCCACATCACGGGTCACTCCTAGAATTGAGTCTTTCTGAGCCTGAACATGCAAGAACACAGGTTGTAGAAGACCATTAAGCCCTCGTACACCAGGAGGGGATAACTTGGTTGAGAGATGGCTCCATCACTCTCCCTAAGGGCCTTGCCCATTCAGTCTTGCAGCAGTCTGGCAGGCTGACCACTTCCAAAGCCAATGACCAAATCAACAAACAGAATTGAATTAGGTCACCAAAAATTCAGAGGAATCAGAAAACCACGAGAAGAAGTAGGATAGCTGAACATGGTAGTGCAAGCCTGTAATCCCAGTACTTGAAAGGTTGAGACAGGGAGACAGGAGGATTGCAGGTGTGAGGTCTGCCTCAGCAACTTAGCGAGACCCTCAGCAACTTAGTGAGACCCTGTTTCAAAATAAAAAATAAAATAGGACTGGCAGTAGAACACCCCTGAGTTCAATCCCCAGTACAACAACAGCAACAAAGGAGTGGGAGAGAGGGAGAGGGAGGAGGGAGGAGACAGAGGAACCCACCTGGCTTTATGTTGATAATCACCTCTTTGCATGGGTGGATGTGTTTGGGGAGGTTGTCCAGTCACTTCCAGTGATTACTCTGATCCCCATCCCTCAAACCTCCTTTGGTGATTCAGGCTCAGTAGAGGACCCGTGACCCAGGCCTATGCCAATCAGATCCCCTGACCAAGAGATGGCTGTAGAGCTGGGCATGTGGCTCAAGGGGAGTTAATCAGACCCCAGGAGGGCTCGTCCCAGGTCTCACTAGGGTGATTAAAAGAAGGACAAACTTTTCCCCCTAAGCCTTACAACTGAAAGGAAGTGAGGGTCTCAGAGCCACTGCAGACATCTTACACCCACACCGGAAGTCCACTGAAGAACAGAATTAGAGTAGAAGGAACTCAGCCCCTGAAAGAAAAAATTAAAATCTTGTGACATCTTTTGAGCATCTTTGTCCTGAGCTGTCCAGTGGCGGGCCAAATACATCCAGGTTTTTGCTTAATTCCATTTGAGACAGGCTTCCTGTTATCTGAAGGCACGGTTATAGCTTGTCACCCTGGATCTCAGTCGGTTTATGTCTGCCCAGTTCTTGATCTTGGAACCTGCCCATTTGTAGCTTCTGGCAATATATAGGTCCATCTCAACTTGCTTCTTTACCAGCATCCAGAGGTCTCAGCCTTAAACCCCTACCAACCCTGACCTTGTTCCCAAAGATGTTACCTTAGGATGAGAAGAAGGAGAAATTACCACTAGCTGGGTAATGTATCAAGTTCCATTAAGAAGCCGGACACTGTGGTACATAACTGTAATCCCAGTACTTGGGAGGCTGAGACAGGAGGATCTCAGGTTTGAGGCCAGCCTCAGCAACTTAGCAAGACTCTGTTTCAAAAAAAAAAAAATTGGACTGCGGGGTGTAACTCAGTGGTAGAGCACCTCTAGGGTTCAATCTCTAGTACCAAATAATAATAACAATAAGAAGATTCCATAAAGAAACCAAGTAAAAAGTTACAGAGTATGGTTAGATAGAAAATTAGGAGGTTTTGTAAGAGAAATATGCAACAAAAACAAAAGGAGTTTTAGTAGAATAATAGTGATACAAAGTCAGATTTTGCAGATGTGGGCTGGAGGAATGATGAGTGGATACTGATGCAGTAGCTGTATCTCCTTCTTTGGTAGGCGTAGAAAGAATTACTCTATTCACCAATATATGGTTCTGTTCTCTTTCTGGTCACATGGAAGAGGATGCTCCTCACTGCTCTTGATCTCAGGGAGGAGCCATGTAGCAGTTCTTTAGTAAAATGTGAAGTGGGCTAGGTATGATGTGCATGCATATAATCCCAGTACTTGGGAGGCTGAGTGAGATAGGAGGATCACAGGTTCAAGACCAGCTTCAGCAATTTATCGAAAACCTCAGCAACCTAGGGAGACCTTGTTTCAAAATAAAAAATACAAAGGGCTGAGGATGTAATTCAGAGATAGAATGCCCCTGGGTTCAATCCCCAATAATAAAAAAAAAAAAGCTGGGCATGGTGGCACACATCTGTACTCCCAGTACTTGGGAGGCTGAGACGGGAGGATCACAGTTTGAGGCCAGCCTCAGCAACTTAGTGAGATTCTCAGTAACTTAGTGATACCCTGCTTCAAAAGAAAAATAGGAAAAGGACTAGGGGTGCAACTTGGAGGTGGAATGCCCCTGGATTCAATCCCCAGTAGCGTGTGCATACACAAACACATACACACATACACACACACAAATGAAGTGGGTCATTTTTCTGGACTGAAGCAATGAAAGTCCTGTGCTCAACTCCTCTCTCTCTCATCTCTTTCTCGCTCTCTTGCTTTCTCTCTCTCTCTCTCTCTGCCACAATGAATAAGGAAGAGGCCCTGCACATAGATAAGAAAACCAAAGACTGAAGACCTTTGATTGCTCAGTCATTGAATGAAGAGTGAGTCAAGGAGAATCACCTGATCTTCCATGGCCACTGCATGCACAAGACCTAAGTTCTTGGTAGCCACTAAGATGTAAGGGTTGTTTGTTATCACTGCAGAACCTAGTCCTATCCTTACTAATCAATAGCAGAAGGGAAGAAAGTTAGGACAGTGGCAGAAGAGAACAGCAAAGTTGAGGAAAGGAGATTCTTGGTTTTAATTTTTCATATTTTCATGGTGTGAGTCCCAAGCATGCTTGTCAGGAAAACGGAGAGAGCCCCTATGGAGGAAGAACCTGGAGACAATAAAACAATGTTCTAAAGAAAGCAGAAAACATGGCAACACACAAGCCAAGAGTCTCTCTCTGCCCTTCCTCTAAGAGAAAAGTCAAAACCCACACCCAGGGTGAGTGCCCGGCAGTTGGAGCTGGAGAGGGGAGTCCAGAGCGCCCACTCTCATCAGCCCACACACTGAATTTCTGAGACAAGCAAGAAAAGACTGGAATTTGGAATCCTCGGTGTGGAGCAATTTCGAGGGGATGACGAGCGTCTAGGACTGAAATAACCATGCGTGCAACGATTGCCTGTGCCTATCAGCCTCCTGGCGGCCGTCCATGCAAGATGACGGGCCAGCGCTGGTACAGACTGAACTTCATGTTTTGGGTTTAAACTTTATAGGCATTTCCTAAACAGAATCATAATGATTTAAAAAGTAAATTCATACCCAGAAAGGGTTAAAGTGATTCCTTTTCTGGGCTCTAGCCCCGCCTCCCTCTTCCCCTCACTGTTTGCCTCTGTCCTTTAACTAAATTAGTTATTCCATTGACAGGCCAGTGCTGGTCCCTTGCAGAACAACACACGCTGTGCTCCCTCTGTGAGCCGCTGGTGAACTTTGAGCCACACATCTGCTGGCCGGCATTAGCAGAGGATCCAGGGTTCATCTCTACCGTGCACATGTTTATTAGATAGGCTGCCGGAGAAGCAGAGGAGTAAATTCAGTTATTATTTCTTTATCTCATTACAACGTAGCCCCAACGGTGGCTCTTTTCATCTGCTGGATATGATTCTAAGACTCTGCTTCTACAGATGAAGCATTTGGATGAGACCAGCATCTGCTCTCTTTACCCCGAGCCACCGCTGTATGTGGCTGAGGATGTTTTTACAAGGTCACCTCTCCAAGCTTCTTGCTTTGATATAGAGCAGTAACCAGCAAACATTTTCAGTAAAGGGCAGATAGTAAATGTTAGACTTTGCAGGGCCATATGCTCTCTCTGTTGCAACTGCTCAACTGTTTGTAGCATAAAAGCTGCCAGAGATAATACCTAAATGAATGAGCATGGTTGTGTTCCAATAAAACTTTATTTACAAAAATAGTCAATGGTTCCAATTTAGCTCATGGACTATACTTTGTCAACCATGGCTTTTAAGTATAGATTAGCAGGAAAACTTCAGGTGAATGACAGATTTAAAAAAAAATAGTATCTTTTCATGTGTTCACCTCTTAGAAGGAAAAAAAAACCACTAAAACATCTCGTTGGATCCCAGTGTGATGTTGCACGCCTATAATCTCAGTACTTGGGAGGCTGAGACAGGAAGATTACAGGTTTGAGGACAGCCTCAATAACTTAGTGAGACCCCCGTCTCAAAATCAAAATTAAAAAGGGCTGATGGTGTCTCTTGGTGGTAGAATGCCCCTGGGTTCCATCCCCAGTACAAAAAAAAATCTTGTTGGGTTTTTATTTCTTCTGCAGACAACGGTAATAATACATTTTAGGTTTTTAGATTTTTCTCCCCCTCACACACACACACACACACACACAAAAAAAAAAAAAAAAAAGAATTGAGGGGAACATTAGAATTTAATTCAGAGAAGAGAGGGTTAAATGGCTAAAAATTGGAGGGTGAAAGTATCACTTATCTACAAACACAGCCTCTTCTTTAGAAGCTGATTTACCCAGACATTGAATTGATTATAAGATATGTAGAGTAAAAACAAATTTGCTGACCTTCATTTCAGAGATCAAAGGTTGAATTCATACCCTGTAGGATGGTTCTGTTAAATTACTCCCAAGCTGCCTGGTGACATATTTTTGAAAAATATTTCTCTCCAATTTTATCAAGTGTTCTTTGTGTTCTGAAAACATGATTTGAAGTCCCAGCTGGAGCTGGGACCTCATGAGTCTTAGCTGAAATTCTTCTCCGACTATATCCAGAGGCACATGGTTAGTTGGGATAGACATTAATTGCAAGGGTTACTATCTCTTGAGTCTAGTCATTTATTAAAGATTGAAATTAACATTTTATGCTAGATAATCAAGGGTTGCATGAACCACACATAGATAAACAGCTAAACTTATCTATTTTGATGTCCTTGACATTGGGATGAATAAATATCTTAGATAGGAATGTCTGGCAATGACTTAGTGTTCCCAACTCCTTTGCCTCTAAACAGTATCTCAAAGCAGAACCCCAACAGTTCAAAAGTTAGGGAAACTACACACAATTTAGTTCAACACAAGAACATTTTTAAAAATAAACCAAGGCCGGGTGTGGTGGCACACACTTATAATCCCAGTACTTGGGAGGCTGAGACAGGAGGATTGCAGGTTCGAGGTCAACCTCAGCAACCTAGCAAGACTCTCAGCAACCTAGAGAGACCCTGTTTCAAATAAACAAAAGATAAAGAGGGCTGGGGGTGTAGCTTGGAGAATAACACCCCTGGGTTCAATCCCCAGTAACAAAAAAAAACAATAATAATAATAAAAATAAAATAAATCACATTTTCTGGCTTATACAAAACCCTCCAATAGCGATAGGTCACACAATTCATTTCATGACAAAATTTCACCAGTTCTTAGTGAGAGGATTAGGATGTTGGTGTAAATATTTTATATAGCTACGTGCATTTCCCTTGAAGGACTGTCCTTTAGTTTATAATATGACCTCTCTGTTTTATGTTAAATAATTAAATTTCCTTAATTTTAATTAGTTAGAAAATAATTAATTTTCACTAATTTTATTTGGTAAAACAATGTTAGCAACTCTATGTGGGCCCTAATTGTTTTAAACTATAATTCTACTCTTTTTATTTAATTAATTTATTTATTTGTTTATTTATTTATTTATTTATTTATTCATTTATTTAATTTGTGGTACTCTAGATTGAACCCAGGGGCATTCTACCTCTGGGCTACACCTCAGCCCTATTTTATCTTTTGTTTTGAAACAGGGTCTCACTAAGTTGAGGAAGGCCTTGCTAAGTTGCTGAGGCTGGCCACAAATCTGCAATCCTCCTGTCTCAGCCTCCCAAATACTGGGATTACAGGTGTGCGCCACCACACTCAGCCAATTCTACTATTTAATGAGTAGGAAATTGAGATTAGGAAAGGGTATTATAATTTCTTCCATTTTCTGGCTCAATAGGGAGTAACAAATCTGGATTTTCTTCCCTATAAAGTTAAGATTATGTCATTGTAGGCCCTTAAAATTCTGGAATGTTAGCTACCAGGCTCCGTTCTTTGTCTTGGGGAGGGACATGTGTACACTAGCAGTCCTGTCACTGAGGTGGGAGGATGTAGATATCAGTATATTTGATTTGGTGGGTGGAGAAACTGAGAATTGGTTTTTTTCAACTATGAGGGAAATACAAATTAAGCCCAAGTACCTTCACAGAGGCCATTCCTCTGTGACATTTTGACCACACGTTTCCTATTGTAACATGAAGCAAATCAATGCCAAGTTAGTCACCTGAGTTTCCAGTTGCATACCCAGCAAGTGACTTGAACATGCTCTTTAGCCTCATCAAGGCTTGGCTTCTTAATCTATAGGTGGAGAGAACAATATGCCCAATCTCATGGTGGTGGGAGGGGATTAAATGAGATGCTGGATGTAATAGTAGTTTAGTCGCTTAGCATAAAATATGTTTTTAATGGCTGTTTTCTCTTATTATTTTAATTATATGTTAAAAAGTGACAACATGGCTGATTTTATTCATGGAACTATTTTCCCAAATTGTGAAGCTAAAGTAGAAAATAAAATTGCCTAGATTTTTTTTTATCAGCTAATGCCAATCAAATGGTTGGAAGCTATCTGTTAAAATGGTAACCTTCCATCTGAGACTTTGCTACTTCGCTACTGTAAATGTGTGTGTGTGTGTGTGTGTGTGTGTGTGTGTGTGTATGTGTGTGATCACCAAGGCTGATAAATTTTTAAATTGTCAAACTATTCTGTTGAGAGGCAGAGAGATAACAGATGGGATGTTGAGTCCAAATTCTCTCCTGCTAAAAATCCCCCACCAAGGAAGGCCCAATCAGCCCGTGTGTCTGGCCTTGATCCCCTGCCCGGCCTATGTACCTGTGAGGACTTGTGTCTCCTGGGATAGGGAGTCCTGAAAGGCTCAGCTGTTCCTCAAATGGGGTGACACCTTCTCCCAAGCAGGACCTAGCCTGGTGTTTGCAGTTTTAGCTATTGCTGACCAGTGAGATGGCAGAAGAGGAGTCAACAGGGCCAGGACTCCCGCAGAACCTTCTCACATGAAAACTCCTCCTCGCTCACCATGATTCACCTCAAACCCCTTCCTTCTTGGGGTTGAGTGAGCAGGAGTTGGAGTGAAGAGCCTTGAGCTTCCTTGAAAGCGTAGATTCTCCATGTGGGCAGGAGCAGTGGTGGGGTAGGGATAGATATGTGGGAAAATAGTTGAAAGAATGGACATTGACATATACATTAAAAATTGCATATAACTTAGCCAGGAGTGGTGGCACAGTACTTGGGAGGCTGAGTCAGGAGGATTGCAGGCTCAAGACCAGCCCCACCAACTTAGCCAGGCTCTCAGTAACTTAGTGAGACCCTGTTTCAAAATAAAAAATAGCTGGGCGTGGTGGCACACTCCTGTAATCCCAGTACTTGGGAGGCTGAAACAGGAGGATTGCAGGTTTGAGGAGAGCCTCAGCAAGTAGTGAGACTCATCAACCTAGTGAGACCCTGTTTCAAAATTTAAAAAAAAATAGGGCTGGGGATGTAGCTTGGAGGTAGAATGTCCCTGGGTTCAACCCCCAGTACCACAAAAAAAAAACAAATAAATATAAAATAGGGCTAGGGGTGTAGTCCTGAGGACAGATGTCCCTGGATTCAATCCCCAGCAGCACACACACACACACACAAAAAAAAAAACCCCAAAAATGCCTGTAACTTGGGGGAAATGAAGGATCTCCCTTCATTCCCAATCAATAACCTTTGCCTGGTTGTTGAAACAAGCCACCAACCTATATCTCAGCTACCAAAGCTCCTTTGGAACAAAAACCACTCAAAGTAGCCCAAGAAAGAAGGGTTATTCCATGAACAACTTATCCTACAGGCAGAGTGCCCACTCTCTGCTGAGACACAGGAGCATCTTAGGTGTCTGGGGGTAGAGTCCAGTCAGTCCTCATAGCTAGAGCTGAAATCTGGGGCTTGGATGCCATTCCTTCTATTTTTGAAGACATACATGGTCTTTCCCATGTTTCCTCAGACCTTCATGGCTCTTTGCTATGCTCTGAATGTATTTGCCCAAATTCGAATGTTGAAACTTAATAGTCAATGTTACAATCAGCCCTCCATATCCATGGGTACCACATTCTCAGATTCAATCAACCATAAATAGAAAATACTTGGGGGGTTAAAACTATGGCTGTAATGAACATATACAGACCTTTTTTCTTGTCATTTTTCCTAAATAATACAATATAGCTATTTACATAGCATTCGGATTGTATTAGGTATCATAGTTAATCTAGAGATGATTTAAAGTGTATAAAATAGCCAGGTGTGATGGCGCATGCTTGTAATCCCAGTACTTGGGAGGCTGAAACCAGAGGATCCAGGTTCGCAGCCAGCCTCAGCTACTTAGTGAGACCTTGTTTCAAAATAAAGAATAAAAAAATAGGGCTGGAGGTGTAGCTCAGAGGTAGAATGCCCCTGGGTTCAATCCCCAGTATTTTATAATAAATAAATAAATAATAAATAAATAAATAAATGCAATAAATAAATAAAGTGTATAAGAGGATATGTGTAGGTCATATGCAAATACTATGCCATTTTATCTAAAAGACTTGAGCATCCTAAGATTTTGGTATCCACAGGAGGGAATCAAACCCCTGCAGACATAGAATATTGAGAGGTGGGGCTTCAGCCAGGTGCAGTGGCAGATGCCTGCGATCTCAGGACTTGGGTGGCTGAGACAGAAGGATCACAGGTTCGAGGCCACCCTCAGCAATTTAGTGAAACCCTGTTTCAAAATAATAAAAAATTTAAAATAAAAAGGGCTAAGGGTCTAGCTTGGAGGTAGAATGCACCTAGGTTCAATCCCAGTAGCACACAGGCAAAAAAAAAAAAAAAAAAAAGAGGTGGGGCTTCTAGGAGGTGACTAAGGGTTGATGGCCACTGCCCTGACCTTCTACCATGCAAGCACACTGCAAGACATCTGGGAGGTAGAGTCCTCACCAGACACCAGCCAGATCTGCCGGTACCTTCATCTTGGACTTTGGGACCTCTAAAACTGTGAGCAATCAATTCTCACTATTTATACATTACCAGTCAAAGGCGTTACAGGGCTATGAGTTTCCCTCAGTTCTTGTCTCCCCACGAGAAAGATTTCATTCAGAGGACACAGATAGGGTAAGCATGAAAGACTTTACTGGGTAGATTCCACAGGAAGGTCACAGAGCTGGCAAGTCCAGGAACAGAGTAAAGAAGAGAGAAGGGTCCAGTCGGCCACATGATGAGTTTTTATACTGTCCAGAAATCCCAACACTCCTCATGCATAGTAATTTGGGGCAATTACTTTTTGAGTTTTGCACTATGGGTTAGTGCAATTGCACATGACTGTGTCATGTGGGAAATCTAAAGCAGCCATGTAAACCAGGCGTGGTGGCGCACACTTGTAATCCCAGTACTTGGGAGGCTGAGACTGTAGAATCCAGGTTCGCAGCCAACCTCAGCTACTTAGTGAGGCCCTCCACAACTTAGTGAGACCCTGTTTCAAAATAAAGAATAAAAAATAGGGTTGGAGGCCTAGCTAGAGGTAGAATGCCCCTGGGTTCAACTCCCAGTACCACAAAAAAAAAAAAAAAAATCCGGTAAAGCTGCAATGTAATAGGCTGGACATCTCTGACCACAGCTGGGCGGGGCAATCTGTCCCATTCCCACTCCCCCCCGCCCCGTCCTGCTCATAGCTAGCTAACTACCTGAAAAAGGTATTTTGTTATGGGAGCCTGATCCCATATTTTGTTTATGGGACCAATCAATTGGGTCATGGTGGGGATGCGGCTGTGGAAATGGGTCTATTGTATGCCCTGGTCCCAGGAGAACTGGCAGATGAATTCATAATGGTCCTTTGCAAATCTGTCCCCACCATGGAAAAGAAAACTGAAAGCCATGCCTATGTAGAAGGTATATATTTCTGTATTTTTTTCAAAGAGCAACATATAAATTCCTGGTTTTATATTATGTCCAAGTCTTTTGGGAAACACATCCAACAGTGGTTTGTGCCTGCTTCGTACTTGTTTTATTTTATTTGGCAGCAAAATGAAAATCATGTTGTGAATAAAAGCCCCGTTCTGTCCTTTATACGTTTCATTAACCATTATATGCTGTTCCTGTCCTCTTTTTCAGCAGTCATACCCAGGCATGCCTCGAAGACTCCTTGTGTGGGAATATTTTTGCTCATTTTTATATTATGGTTTCTTGCAGCCACAAAATAAATCTCCCATTTGACATGGGGTGGGAGGATTTGGGGAAGATAAAAGTCCCTCACCAACTCATTGTTTATATCAATGGATTGATAAAATTGTTTTTCTTGATAACTGTCTCAAAAAAAAAAATAAAACTACTGGGAAACTAAAACTGAATATGTTTCTGGAGAAGAGAGAGGAAGGGGAGATTGCGGAGCTGGAATTGTCTGAACCAAGCCTGGCCCTCATAAGCTGTGTGTTCTTAGGCAGATCATATGACCTCTCTGATTCTTGGCTTCTCCTCATTAATCGTATGTGTGTGATGCTGCCTTGAGCTTGAGCAAGCAAGTTTGTTGAGGACACAATGAAATAAAATGTGCTAGGCTGAAGTAGTTTCATGATTTGAGAAGGTGTTTGGTGTTTTAAAAAGTGGAAAACTCTAGTTAAAAAAAAATCCTCCTAAGCCCAGGAAGCCAACTAGAGCTTCCTCCATTGCCTCATGACTCTCTTCAGCTGTTTCTCCTGGCCTCAGAGGCCGATGGATCCAGACAGAGGGCCCTGTTCACTTCCCCCACAGTCTCAGGGACAGGTCCTGTTATAATTGTTTCCCTGCTGGTTCTCCAATCAGTCCATGCAAAGGTAGACACCTCTGATGGTCCTTGGATAACTAAGTCAGTATACATCAGCACCTATTGTTCATCAGGTATTGTGTTAAGCTGTGATTTTATAGTACTAATAAAAAACAACAACAGCCAGCTGTGATGGTGCATGCCTGTAATCCCAGTACTTGGGAGGCTGAGACAGGAGGATCGCAGGTTCAAGACCAGCCTCAGCAACTTAGTGAGACCTTCAGCAACTTAGGGAAATGCTTTTTAAAAATAAAAAAGGGGGCCGGGCGTGGTGGCGCACGCTTGTAATCCCAGTACTTTGGGAGGCGGAGACCAGAGGATCCGGGTTCGTGGCCAGCCTCAGCTCTCTCTCTCTCTCTCTCTCTCTCTCTCCTTAGTGAGGCCCTCCGCAACTTCATGAGACCCGGTTTCAAAATAAAGTATAAAAAATAGGGCCAGGGGCGTAGCACGGAGGTAGAACGC
>PVJS01039290.1:0-18979 GCA_004027185.1 Glis glis
TCCCCGGTACCGAAAAAAAAAAAAAAAAAAAAGCAATGTAAACAGAATTGTCTGACATCTAGAGATAACCAGTAAGTGTTTTTTCTTATAATTATCCCATGAGGAGACGCTAGTGAGCCACAGCATTGCATATTCTGTGGAAGAACTACACAGGAGTTCAGGTCTTGATGCTCCTGTGCATTCCTGACCAGAGGAGAATCTGGTCAGGACAGTGCTGTTCTCTTCATTAGCCATTGGAAAATAAGTCCACTGTTGATTAGCTCTGGAAAGTAAGAACCCAAAAACCAAACCAACCAAACAAAATAACAGAAGAAACTAACTACAGCAAAACCCACAGACATCACACAATCCCTTCTACCACTCCCTACCTCACCGTAGACGAGCTTGCATAGTCAGAAAACTCTGAATGTGTTTCCTTTGTCATACAAATAAAAATAATTTTGACTTAGTTCCTATGATTCTGCTCTCTCTTTAGATAATGAGTGTGTGGAAAAGAATGAATGGATGGGATGTGGGATGTTTTTAGTAGAGGGCATTAGATTTTTATTTTTATTTTTGTGGTATTAAAGATTGAATCCAGGGGAATTCTACCTCCAAGCTATATCCCCAACCCTATTTTATTTTTTATTTTGAAACAGGGTCTCACTAAGTTGCTGAGCATCTCACCAAGTTGCTGAGGCTGGCCTCAAACTTGTGATCATCCTGTCTCAGTCTCTCAAATACTGGGATTACAGGTGGGTGCCACCACGCCTGGCTAGAGTTTCTTGATTATTAATGTTAGCTATCAAATCTACCAAATTCGGATGTTAGAAAAATGAAGGGTTTTTTTTTGTCTTTGTATTATGATCTTCAAAAGTGTGTGTCCTCAGATTTCTTCCTCTAATCACCAGCCAGAAGTTCCTCTAGCATCCTATTACACAAGTGTTGGTGCTGTTGATTTATACCAAGCTCACTGTATAGACACTAAATCTTTGGCTGCAGATGTCCCTGTTATGTTATGGCCTCCATCCCACAATTTTGCAGGGAATATTTGGGTACAAACTAAATCTTTTACATTCCTCTTGCTGCTTATCTTAGAGTCTGTGTTGGCATTTTTGAATCTTGGCTTTCCCACTTAACATACCAATCACTCTTCTCTTCCCCTATACAAGTAGAGATGGGGAAGAGATTTCATTAGCTTGCTGACAAGGAACAATGGATCATGGTTCTTTAGACAATGAATGATAAAGTATTAGAGAAACGAGTGAAAAGCAACCAGAGATGCCTGTCATGGGTAGGAAAGATGGAAATAGCTGCCTACCGGCCATTTTTACCTAAAGAGCTGAGATATCAAATACTCATGCATGGACTTTTTTCAATGCTGACTATACATGTTCAGATTTCATGGGCTGCTTTCTGCTATTATCTATTCCATCTCCCACTCTTTGAAAAGTCAGAAACAACCAGGAAGCACTTTTCTCCGCATTATGCAGAGATATCTGTCGGATATCCTTCCCAAGCCAAGTAGAACAATTACAAATATTATTTAACTAATTAATCGTATAAATTGAAGAAAAGGCAATGATAACATGCAATGAAAAATGGATTATTTACTGTGACATTTCTATAGACATTATCAGATTCAAGAGAAACCAAATGGAAATATCCACCAATGCACAGACAGATCTTCTTTCCATACAATGAGAAAATTTATATACTCAGAAAATTCACTTAAAAATGTTTTTTATTGCCGGGCATGGTGGTGAACACCTGTAGTCCCAGTACTTGGGAGGCTGAGACAGGAGGATCACATTTTCTCAGCCAGCCTCAGCAACTTAGTGAGACCCTGTTTCAAAATAAAAAATAAAATAGGGCTGGAGTGTAGCTCAGAGGTAGAATGCCCCTGGGTTCAATCCCCAGTACCACAAAAAAAGTTACATATTAATCTGGAGGTTTAATCATACTTAATGGTAAAAACAAAATAAAATGTACTTTAAGAATTATTTTAAAGGAAGCTATAAATTTAATTGGTACAAGTTACTATAACAATCAGAAGCTTTTAAAAGATGAGAGCAAAAATGATAGTGATGATTATAGTCCCAGGCACTAATGAAGGGTTTTTTATGAATTATCCAAGTTAAGCAACACAGCCAAGGGAGCACAGAGCATAAACATCCCATTATACAGAAGAGAAAATTGATCTGAGAGACTGGACCTGCGCAAGGTCACATTGTTATAACACAGCAGAACTGGGGCATTACAGCTTACTTCAAACTCCTGTCTCCTAAAAGCTCCATGATCCTGGCCTGGTAATAGTGTCAGAGTCACCCCCAGTAATTCCTACCTTCATCCAAAGTCAGGTCAACTTCCTGTACTACACATAAAAGGGACCAGGGTGCTAAGCGGAGCACTGTGGCAAGTATAAATTCCGAAGAAGTTGCATTTGTAAAGACCAGGGACAGAACCTTTTATATTTCCAGTGCCCTCTACCTCTGCCTTTCTCTCTCAGCAGTTTTATGATCTGTCACTACCTCAGCAGACAGCACATCAGCAAGTTTGCAGGGTAATTTTTTTGGACTTGATCTCATTTATGCTTGCCCATTTCTTGCCAGTAACAAATCTTGTAAAAACACTTAGCGTTCCAGGGCTTTTCACATATAACTCATCTATCTGAAGGTTTAAAAAAGTAATTCACAACATAGCTCTCCATCAAAAGAGGTAATCATTTCCATTTCTGTCTTCATGTAAGATATAATAATTCTGTAATTTATGGGGCCACAGAAGCTCTGTGACTTATATCACTTGGAGCATAATGTGATCTTCTCTGATTAATAGCTGCCATTTATTCGGAGACGGTGCAAGACACTTTATATTTATTGAACATTCTCATTTAATTCTAACAACAATTGTAAGGGAAGCTATCATTATCTCCACTTGATAGTTGTAGTAACAATTGAAGATCATGGGGCCGGGTTCAACCCTGGGGGATTTCGATTATTCTGTCAATGAATACAGGGGTAGGAAAGTTGATTAAAGGTTAGGGAGCATCTGTCCCGTATTATGATTCAGATATTCAACCAACTTTTACAAAGCCTTATTTAGGTATAGAATACAATGCGATTATTGACTTACACATCGAATGGTGGGATATTTCAAAGGCATCATCATCCAGAGGCAGCTGCTCTGCTCAAGGGCTCTACCCTGTGCCTGTTCCCTCCCGTCATCCTGGACCAGGGTTTCTCTATTTTTATTTATTTATTTATTTATTTGTTTTTTTAAATGTATTCATTTACTGGTGCATTGTAGTTATACATTTTGATAAGTGTCAGGGTATCAGAAGCATGCATGCACACATTGCTCATTTAGCCCTCCCTCAAATCCCACCCTACAGTGGCACTACTGACATTGCAGAGTAGAGAGATCCATGTTGTGAAGGCCGTCCTGTGCATGGTGGGATATGTATAACATCCCTGGCCTCTACCCACTAGATTCCAGGAGCACCCCCTTCCCTAGTCATGACATTAATAGCATCTCCAGACAATGTCAAATGTACAAAGGGGAGGCAAAAGTGACCCCATTGAGAAATTCTGTTCTAGACTGAAATCTCACTTAATGTATCTTTATAATATTGATCATATTTCCCTACATTTGACAAATAATTATATTTTCTGTAGTTAAACATAAGCTGTTTCAGTACATGGTTATAACTATAGCATATGGGACCTATTTTCCTTAACAAAAAGTTGACTGGGTTAACGTGGGGAATAAACTCAACTAACGTTTTTATCAAGAAGCTAGCTGAGCCAGGTGTGGTGACAAATGCCTGTAATCTCAGTACTTGGGAGGCTGAGACAGGTGGGTTGCAGGTCCCAGGCCAGCCCCAGCAGCTTAGCGAGCCCCTCAGCAACTTAGTGAGACCCTGTTTGAAAATAAAAAATAAAAAGGGCTGAGGGTGTAGGTTGGAGGTAGAATGCCCCTGGTTAAATCCCCAGCATCACAAAATAAATAAACAAACTTGCTTTAAAAGATGTTTTAGTGGCTTTTCAGGCAGTCAAATAGGGTGGTTATGGTTTTTTGTTTGCTGTTTTGTTTTGTCAGATATGGGCTTAAGGGAAGTAAAATGTAAAACTAATAAAAGCCAGAAAGGGACTCGAGTTTTGTGTTCATCTAAAAATACCTGCATAGCAAATGACTTTTGATTCTTCTAACAGTCATATATTTTGCATCGATTCCCTGCAATGCAAACATCAATACTGTAAGGACATCCTGTAGGTCCCCTATCTCCAAGCGAATCAGAGAGCATTTTTCTCAATTCAGAAGCATACAATTTTAATATTAAATTTTATATTAATCATATTATTCACTCTTCAATCACTCCTTACACTGTAACTGAATCAAGGTCAGAAAGAATGTCTGGTTTTGTTTGCTTATCATAGTAAGCAATAAATGTTACTGAGGGAAAGAATGCAGAAGTGAATGGAAAATAAAATACACGTTAAGTCAAAAAATTTTTTTCTCTCATTTTAACTAAAGGTCTTAAGGAAGTCATTGCTGTAACTAAGTTTTACAAATTTAAACTGCAACAAAATATTTTTTCAGGAAAATTTTTGTTTCTTCATTGATATGCTTATTAGTATCAGAATTTTTATTTCATTTATTTATTTATTTATTTATTTATTTATTTATTTTGGTACCAGAGGCTGAACCCAATGGCAGTCTACCTCTGAGCTACACCCCCAGTCCTATTTTACTTTTTATTTTGAAACAGGATTTCACTAAGTTGCTGGGGCTGGCCTTGAACCTGCGATCCTCCTGTCTCAGCCTCTCAAGTATCAGAATTGATAGCTCCCTGCAGCATAAAACTCACCTGAAATCCCAAAATTTAAAACACTGAGATAAATACAAAATATTTGCTATACCTTGGAAATAGTAAACATCTCTTCTATTTTTGAAAGGTGAGAATTACTTGGCAATGTACTCCACAAGTTTTCTAGATTTTAATAACTGATATAAGAATTAATTATAAAATTATGTAGTTTCACTTTTCACCAGGAAAATAAAGTTATTTTGTCATGATCTTAAACAAGAATCAGTTCATCTAGTGTGTGGTAATGTTTTAGTAGTAATAGTAATGTTTTATAGTAATGTTTTAGTAGATTAGAAAAATATTACCTTTATATAGGTCATTAAGTTGGAAATGAATGCTATATTTTCATGTTTGTGATATAGAATTGGACATGGTAATATTTTCTAATCTAATGGTACATTTCAAGAAAATAAATGCTATTTTTATTTTCTAGAAAATGTGACATTTACTATCACCAACTACAAAGAACTGAGGATACCTGATTCGAAAATTTCCCCAAAAGACTTGGAATTTGCTTAGCCGCCTAGCATCACATTCAATACATAAGCATTAAACATAGCTGTTTATAAATGCTACTTTTTTTGGTAATAGGGATTGAACCCAGGGGCATTCTACCTTCGAGTTATATCACCAGTCCTATTAATTAATTAATTTATTTATTTATTTATTTTCAATTTTGAAACAGGGTCTCACTAAGTTGCTGAGGCTGGCCTCACACCTGCAATCCTCCTGTCTCAGCCTTCCAAGTGCTGGAATTACAGGCTTGCACCACCATGCTCAGTTTATAAATATTACTTCAAAAGACAGCAAAAAAGCGAAAACACCAAGACCTAGTAACCTAATCAAAACTTGACTAGAAAAAAGGCTTGGAAAATGTTCAGCCATATTTGCACTTCTATTCAAATTAACACTGAAAATTATTGAAGAAAAGAGATAGTGTCTTCCCACTCAGTTGCCTCAACATTAATCTTGCTTTTAATTAGAAATTTAAAACATGCAATATAGCCGGGCATGGTGGCATATGCCTGTAATTCTAGTACTTGAGAGGCTGAGACAGGAGAATTGGAGGTTCAGCAAAGTAGCGAGATCCTGTTTCCAAAAAAAAAAAAATAAAAATGGCTAGGGATGGAGTTCAGAGGTAGAATGTCCCTGGGTTCAATCCCCAATGCGGAAAGGAAAGGAGGAAAGGAAAGGAAGGGAGGGTCAATAAGTGTGTATATTTGAAAAAAAAATTTTTTTTTGCAGTACTGGGGATTGAACCCAGGGGTATTCTACCTCCGAGCTACACCCCCAGCCCTATTTTTTATTCTTTATTTTGAAACAGGGTCTCGTTAAGTTTTGGAGGGCCTCACTAAATAGCTGAGGCTGGCTGTGAATCCGGATCCTCTGGTCTCAGCCTCCCAAGTACTGGGATTACAAGCGTGCATATGGTGTTCCTCAAACTAATGATGGAAATTTGGTTCTCGCAATACCCATTATTATGGTCAGAAACTGATATGCCTCTGAACACAGTCTCGGAAGTGATGGTCTAACTCCACTGTGGCCTTTACATATGTGTCAAAACAGGATATGCTATGTCATCCACGCCCATGTGGGTGGAGCTAAAAGTCCTTTGCTGTAGTCTTTGTCATTGTTCCTCTCTGCTACATAATTGCTAAGTTGCCTACTTGTCCTGGTGTGTGTGTGTGTGTGTGTGTGTGTGTGTCTTATGGAGATTGAACCCAGAGAAATTCTACATCTGAGCTTTTGTATTTTGAAACAGGGTCTTGCTAAGCTATGGCACACTGGCCTGGAATCTGTGATCCTCCTGCCTCGGCCTCCCAAGGACTCTTTTCTGCTCATGATGGGGTAGATGGGTTATCTTCCCCAAGGTCCAAAGATCCCAAAGTCTCTGTGTGGGCAAACTTAACTCTCATCATTCAGGAAGCTGGAGACCTTGGCTCCCCCCTCCATCATAGGCAAATCCTCATGCCCAACCCACATTCTTTTTCTAAACAATTGAGCAAGACCCTCCCTCCTGAGAATTGCTATGTCAACTTCTTACTTCCTAGGTTCAATGTCTTTCTTTGAAGAATCTGATCATCAAACTTCTTTATTTCTCTCCTGGCATACAGATGACTGCATTGCCCGGGTTTTGCAAGTGGCAACAGGCTTGGGTTCTGGACAATGAAGTGACAGCAGGATGATGTGCATCACTTCTGCAGCTGCCCCTCGAGTCTGGGCATCATGCCACTCCTATTCTTTCTCTCCTCGATGGGGACACAAAGACCTTGAAGATGGCAGCCATTTGGTGCGTAGAAGGATAGTGACTGGTTCTTTGAATGACTGTGTGGGCAAAAAAATAAATAAATGAAATAAAAATTTTAAAATCGTATTTTAACATGTCACAGAGCTGTGAAGGATATATATTTTAAATCGTTGGCTATGGATTACATCCCTAGGGAATATTTTTATAAAGACAGGTTTTCTCAAGAATTCCACATATCCAAATCTCCAAAGGTAGAATATCAAGGCTTACATCATTAGTAACCATAAGGCTGGATAACTGAACTGTATTTTATTGGCCTCCTTAAAATTGCATTTATAGACTTGAATTTGAGATGCACCAGGTGACACTGGAAGGATATTGAAATATTGAAAATTTTTTTCACTGGAATGTGCAGTCCTTAATAGGAGGAAACATTTTTAGGACTCAATATCAGAAATTATGGTACTTTTTCTAATAATCTAGTTGTTTTTATGTAATGGACAGGGTCGAAAATCAGTGCTGACGATTCTTGGCTGAGTTTCACATGTTCCTGGCAATAGTGTGAGGATGTGACAGTATGGCTGAAAGCCCCAAGAAGGCACTGTACATATTTCTGGATCGCCAGATTTGCTCAAAAAGATTATTTTTACAAAAATAGTAAGTTGTATGGTTTGTGTGCATGGTAATATTCACAGTAATTATGAAAAAATTAGCACAGTCTAAAATGTCATGCTCTATCTTATTTCATGCTTTCTCTTAAATATTAATTTAAGAAGAACTTTTGTTCACAGAGTGCCAGATCACCCTCCCACACCTAGGCCAGTGTAGACGCGCGCCCTCAGTGCTCAGTGGTGCTTCCTTCTGGTCACTTTGTCACATGCTCCATCTTTCAGTAGCTGCACCGTGACTATGTGACCCCCATCATTAACGTGCAGGGCATTTGTCATTTAATTTGACCTCTTACATGTTCTAACTCCCTTTGCCATTGTCACTTATTCTCCCAATATTTTTTAAACCACTTTAAGTCCTCGGAAGACAACAGGACATAAATCAGTTAATAGATATATACTTGCCAGGTGCTGTGGTGTGTGCCTATAATCCCAGTACTTGGATGGAGGCTGAGACAGGAGGATTGCAAGTTTGAGGCCAGCCTCAGCAACTTAGCAAGACCTTGTCTCAAAATAAAAAAATAAAACAGGCTGGGGGTGTAGCTCTTAGGTAGAACCCCTCTGAGTTCAGTCCCCAGTACCACAAAAAACAAATAAAATAAATAAAAAAATATACATAGTTTATTTCTTTTCATTTTGACCTGATTGCATGATCACAAGAAAACCCAATTTCCAAACTTGCCTTACAGGAACTCTAAAGATATCTCTGGAGAGAGATATAATTGTCTTAGAATTCAAGTGTTGGCAAAGGTATGTTCCCCTGTGAAAAGTTTTAGGTTTGGCCTCCTGTGGGTTCCTGGGAGGTGTAGTCACCCACATCTCCCATCTGACTGCTCACTGAGGTCGTCCTTGGTTCCTAAGAACCAAGGACGTTGAGGGCAGAAAAGAGGGATGGGGATGGCTTTAAAACATAATTACTTTTGAATATGAAATAATTTATAATTTTTGATAACATGAAATCCATGTTCCTCAGATTGAAAACCACAAACTAAAAGTGTGTTTTCTATTCACAAAGCCAGAATATGTGTTTTAAAAAGAATTTGGAAAATTAAGAAAATTAAATTGGGGAGAAAAAAAGAACTTGGTTCTATCACATAACATATATTTTATAAAATATATATTATGTATACATACGGTTCTCTCACATAACATATATTTGATAAATATATTATGTATACACTGTATGTATATATACACATATTATATATTCTTACAATATATGTCATATATTAATAAATGTAAATATATACACATACATTTTGAGCATATGTGAATTGTGTTGTCCACGCTAATGCGTAACTTGCTATTTTTTAACCTCATAACTTAATAGCATTTTACAACCACTAGCTACTCACCTACAATAATGTTCTTATTAGTTTTGTATGCTGGATTTTGGATACAATCAGTTAAAAACCTCCTTTGTCTAATTTTATGTTAAAATAAGTTGAATCATATGTAGTTTTTTTTTGTTCTACCATTAACATAGATCACAGCAACTAGAAAAAAATGGCTTTTATAAACAATGTGCATATATCTAACAGAATTTTAGATCCTGTTTGACTGATTATCTTTGATTAATAGGGGCATTTTAGTTACCTGTTCAGGGTCTTTTATTCATGTGACATCATGCTTATAAAACACTTTAGCTCATACTCAATTATTCTGTCTCAGCCACATCTCAGTAAGAATCAAAATGCAACCTAATAATAGAATACTGAAACAGGCTATTGGTTCAAACATAAGCATAGCATTTTGAAATTATACAATATTTAAACTACATAGTGCAAATTGAAACTATTCAGAAGCCAGGCTAGAGGAAAGTTATTTCATCTTGGAAAGCTGGAAATCCTGACAGAAAGATTTAAATGAAGATCAGAAACATCTTTCTGTTTTTTTACATCAAACAGTGTAAGTGACACTGTGGATTATTATTGGTTTATACATTGTCTACATGGTGGGGTTATATATTTATGAAATACTCTTAGTGTTCAGAAGGACAGTTAGTATACAATGAGGCATAAGAAATAAGGAATGGTATGACACTGAGTGATAAAAACGCAAAGATCATGAACAATAACAAAATGAAATACTTAGGAAACTTCTTATACTTTTTGACCAGTTAAAACCGAAGAAGAAAATATCGAAGAATAAAGGTGAGAAAGAAGAGCCCAGTTTGTGGGAAAAGTTGATATCCTTTAATTGGCTAGGGAAGGAGATGTCTTAATTCCTTATTTCACTGACAGCTATTGACACAAGTGTTCCCTTTTTGGTCCAAGCCTTACTTGAACACCATGCTGGAAATTCCCCTTTCTCTAGAATACAGCTTGAGTAGGGACAAGTCTCCTGTTCTTGAGGGCCATGGAATATACTGGAGCCATCTTTATTTTACTTAATGAAGACCTGCAAACTGAATGTCACCTTCTTTCCTAGTGTATGCTCTCGCTGATAATGGCTGCAATTGGCATGAATCAAATGATGGCCCAAAAAGCCCTCGCTTTTCAGTAACAAGGTAGAGAATTTAAAAATTATCATATAACATGTTGAATTATTCAATAAATAACCATGAATAATTAATGCCAAGGAGTACAACAAAAGCCATCATAGCGCGCTTCACTGAGAGCTCCCCTCAGAAGATAGGTGTTATTGATTTTCAAAAGAGAGCTTTGGAATTGAGAGCCCAAAAGCAGAAAGTGAAGCAATTTATACAAGAAGTCTACCCATGAATAAATAATAGTAGAATGAATGAGTCACCTCGCTAAAGAAACACTTCAGAGCAGGGGTTGAAATAACGGTGTATCGAATAGACTCCCTTAAATGCACTCAGCGATCATGGGACCCACGTGATGCTCCAATTAGAAAGACATTGAGGACAGGCTCTTGCACCAGAGGTAGGGCGGCTGCTGACCTAGCATCCATCAGCTGGGTTGACTTAGAAGCCTGGAGAGGTGATAATTGGGTTCACCTCGGAATGTAATTCTAACTCTTCTTTGTTCTCTGTGCTTATGTATTCTCAAAGATAAATCATTCCCCATAGTGGGATGGAGTACAGCAGATAAAACCCAGGACAACTGCGGTCTAGGGTATGACAATCACACCATTTAGATCTGTTACCAAACTTATTTTGGCTCATGAAGTTTTAAAGGTCCACCTGCCCAGACAAGAGGTTTAAGATCCATTCTTAATGGAACTCTACAACAAGGACACATCTCTCTGAATCAGATATATGCCGGTACTTTATAACCACGTGAATATTCTTTAATGCAGTACATTAAGCTTCTAAAATGAAGAGGGCTTCATGCAAAAGTCCAAGCCAAATTATAGTCTAACCTAGAAAACGATTTAATAACCATAATAACCCATAATGGGTATCATTTACTGTATGCCAGCCAATGTTAAAAGCCGAAGTTCATATAATAAAGAGCCATATAACAAATATTTGAGTCTTTGCAGGCTATTTAGTCTCTGTCACAACTACTCAATTCTACCTTTGTATAGTAAAAGCAGCCATGGATGAAGCAAAAGGCATGTTTTTTGTTATTCACGGACACTGAATTTCATATGATTTCATAGATCACAAAATATTACATTTATTTCTAAGTGGGTTTTTTTCTGATCTTTAAAAAAATGTGAAAACTATTCTTAGTCCACACAAAAGCAGGTGGTGGGCAGGATCTGACCCACGGACAAGTTTGATATCCTCCTTTGTAATTGCGTGTACACAAACACACACACACATACACACACACACACACATACACACACACACACAATTAACATTTAATCCTCACAAAACCCTATAAAGTAGGTACTATTTTTATCTCTATTGAGAAAATGTAGAAAATTATGTATAAAAAGGTTAAATAACTTTTTCAGTTATAAAGCAAATAAATATAGTGTGTTTTGTTTTGTTTTTGTGGTACTAGATATGAAAATACAACAAACCCAGGGACATTCTATCTCTAAGATACACCCCCAGCCCTATTTTATATTTTATTTTGAAACGGTCTTGCTAAGTTGCTGAGGGCTTCACTTAGTTGCCTAGGCTGACCTTGAACTTGCAATCCTTTTGTCTCAGCTTCCCAAGTACTGGGCTTACAGGCATGTACCACCACACTGGGCTGTAAAAGACAGTGCTTGAACTGGCTTCAAGGTTATGTTCTTAAACACTCCTCCTGGGCCAGAGGGCCTCCTCCGTGGAATGTGCAGGCAGCACTATATTTCAGCTGTGAAACACACTGGAAACATTATACATGCACCTGTTTACTGGTGCTTAGCATCTGTGAATAGCCGGAGCTAAAACTGAACTTCCTTCCCCCCACCCCACTAGTGGGGATTAAAAACAAGGGCATCTACCTCTGAGCTACACCCCAACCCTTTTTATTTTTTAATTTTGAAAGAGGATCTTGACAAGTTGCTAGGGGTCTCACTAAGTTTCTGAGGCTGGCCTCAAAGCTGCAATCCTCCTGTCTCAGCCTCCCAAGTACTGGGATTACAGGCGTGCAGCACAGTGCCTGGCTCAGCACTTCCCCTTTTTAAACCTTATCTGTGCTTCACCTTCATTACTAATCAAAGTCACCACCATCTGTGGTAGCCTGGAATATACTGAGCAACCAAAAATACTTACTGAATTGAAAACTTGGATGCATGAGAAACTATGCTGGGTAGAGTTAGACCCAGCAAGAATTTATCCATGCCATGCCCTCCATTAGCTTTACTGAAAACCAACAAAATAGTCCTATAAGAAGGAAAAGCAAACCTACCAAATTTTCTTTCATTTTAATATCTGTGGGGATGCCAGAGAAGATAAAGCATCATCCTTGTGAAATCAGTTACGGATTTGGATATTTGATTCAACTAATTGTCCATTTCAGAGTTGATCATGATTTTTGGAGATTACATCTGTTTCTTAGTTATATTATCAAACACAAGAAATACAAATGCATTAAGAAAATTAAATCCTACATAGTCACACAATTTAAATGATATTCATGCAAGCCCTTTACTTTGTCACAAACTGAAAATTGCCTTGCTTATAGAACCAATTATCTCTTATCTCACTGGCTGGCACAAGAGCATATAGAATTAACTGTACTAGTGGTTCCATTCACAATGACAGCCATGAACTTCAGAGCCATGTTGGTGGTAGCTTGACCATTGACATTTATAGTGGGACAGGACTACTGGAAATCAGAAAGAGCCTAGAAAGAGAATTGGGAATTATCTCGGTCAACATTCTCACTGTACAATCCAAAACAACTGACCACACAACTTAGAGGAAGAAAGATTTATTTGCTCACAGTTTTTGGAGATTTCGGATTCAGTCTACGTTAGGTTGGGTCTGTGGAGCTCAGAGCATGGCAGTGGGAAGCAGAAAGAGGGAAAGAGGAAGGGCTCTGCTCTCATATCATGGAGACTGGAACAAGAGAGCGCCAACAAGCAAGGGGATTTAAAGACAAAAGCACAGTTCCTAAGGCCACACCCCCAGGGACCCACCTTCTCCAGCCATACCCTCCCTGTCTAGGTTACCACCCAGTAAATCCATTATAATGGATTTATCCACTGTTGAGACTATAACTCTCATGACTTAATAATATCAACTCTGAACATCAATACATAAGCTCTTCAGGGAACATTTTATATCTAACCATAACAGGCATATCATCTTACAGCAGGATGAGAAGAATGAAATAAGAATAGCTGGAAACCCTGACTCTTTAGAATACCTCAGTAACTTAACTCAATGGCTGGAAGACTGAGATTGACCTAATTTTTGTACACTTGGTATGAGCCCGTTTCATCCTACAATATACTCAGTGCAGATGGGGAACAGCTGGTCACCCCCCTCATTATGAGTTCCCTCAAATCTATGATGGCAGTAATTAAGTTACACTTTGACTGTCTTCTCCAGACTCAATAATTCAGGATACTAAATTGTAACATAAAATTCTTATGAAATTATCTCATTTCTAATTTTAGCGAGCTAAATCATTAGCTACATTAAATCGTGGCTTCTACCCCACCCACACACCCCTTTACACTGAGATGTCTGTTCAGTAGAAATTTTCTGTCATCTGTAGAGTGGCCACAGATGTGACTTTGGCATCAAATATTCATTCATGCTTTCAGCAAACACTGTTGACATGACTAGTGTCTTTTGAGTGGCAGGCACTATACGAAGAATGCAACAGAGAAAACACAGAAATAGACCGTATCACTATGGAAGCTTGCATTTTGGTGGAAGAGAACGGAAAGAAAAAGTAGGTAATTGCATATTGTGACAGATGCTGTTATGTAAATAATCAAGAGACCAAGATAAAGAAAGAAGAATGATACAGGGGGAAGGAGTGTTAAAACATTCAGTTCTGTTACTCGCTCCGGTACATTATCTAATTTTTCTGAGCTTTCATTTCTTCATCTGTAAAATCATCATAATACTATTATCTGCTGCATAGGGCTGGCCTGTGGAATAATTTGAGAAAATAATTTTAAAAGCACCAGGGAAGTGCCAAGGACTTTGTAAGAACTCATTAATAATAATAGTGATTACATTTTCTAACATTTATTATCAGTATTTTCAACAGGGAGACCAAAGTTGAAGTGACTGTTTCGATCATCAAGAATATCATCGAGACGCAAACGCTGCAAAGGAAATGCAAAGCTTTACGTATCATGGTTGCTGTGCCTCAGTTAAATGGGTAAGTTACTGATCGAGTATGTGTGAAGTGGGTCAAACTATTATAAAGGCAGTTTCCATTCACCTAATGTATCACAGAAAAAAAGTTTAAGATGTCACTCTGTGCTCTGCCAAGATAGGCACAGTGTGTACTGTTAAGTAGTTTACCTTTGGTGTTGAAAAAAATTACCAAATATCTAAAATAAATGTGAAAAAATAAGCTTGTATTTAGAACAAATCATTTCTTTCTACAAACTATGATTTTACTCTTGGAAAAATGTGCAGTTTAATCTGTACAATCTCTAAGAGGAATTCCTAAAGTTTTTCTTTTTTTGGTACTGGGGATTGAACCCAGGGCCATTTGACCTCTGAACAACACCCCCAACCTTTTTCTTTTTGATTTTTATTTCTCACTAAACTGCTGAGGCTGGCCTCAAATCTGCAATTCTCCTATCTTAGCCTCCCAAGTACTGGGATTACAGGAAGGTACCACCACACCTGGCTCTAAATTGTCCATTCTTAATTCTGTGATTCTAGGTCAATAATCTATAAAACAGAACTAATAATGGGTGTGCAGATCATTTTGGGTATTTGCTGAATGTTATATTCATGGCAGTATTAAAAGCTCAACTAGATCCTAGTTTCTAAAGGACATTCTTTTCCTCCTAAACCATCACTCCAAAGCCAGTGCTTCTTTTTAGTTGAGAAAGATCAGAGTTAGAATATAAGTTCCAAACTTCACTAAGTGTATGACATAGGGAAGACATTTCTAAGACTCAGTATCCTCATGTATAAAGAAGAGTCAACAAAACACCTACAAGGCGATAGTAAAAACTACAGCTTTTCATTGATAACTGCTCAATACATATCAGCCAGTTATGATTCTAAGTTTATTGATATTCTTAAAAAATAAAAGTGTGAACAGCAGTGTCTATTGCATAGGTTTTATATAACCAAAAGGTGGTTTCTGTGGTGAGAGGAAACACTGAACATTATTAACAAAAGTGGACACATAATGTCAACAATAATAATTACATCAGAGCTTCCCTATTTATTTTCCATAAAATACTAGCCTGAAATACATTGATGGATAATGAATCCATCTTTTGGATTCATTATCACAATAACACATAAAATTCACTGAACAATGGAATCCCGGCACAAAGCAAGACTTCCAGAGGTAGAAATACTTCAACACATTGGGGCAGTCGAGCCCTGACTAGAGCATGTTCATAGCTCTGTGGGGAATGTAGCAGCGATAGAGTCAGCATTCCCAGGCAGAATTATTTAGGGCTGTGCATTTTAACAGAGAGACCATAAAGGCATTAAAGTGCATTAAATATGTATCTTCACATGTTTAGATCCATTATGATTTATCATCTCAAAATAAAATCTGAAAATTGCCTGCTGCTCAAGTATAAATTAATAAGATGGGTGAAAGGGTTCCCAGAATATTAGTAGTATACACACGCTGATTCAATCAGAAAGCTGTTATGAATGTTTTCTTTTCTATAGTTGCTCTGAAAACGAACACAAAACAAAGCAACTAATCAACAAAGAAGCATAGTGTTGGCCTCCCCACTATCTTTAAGTTTGAAATTTATTATGTGACAATTACCAAGGCTCTAGTGGTGGATGTTGCGTGAGATAGAACTTGTGGGCGTATTATTAGAATTATTAGTTTAGGGATAAAAAAATAATGTATCATCAACTCTTCCTTGAGTGGAGAGTGGCCTAAGGGCAAAATCCAGAGTTACTTTTCCTTTGCACAAGATCAGTTTCTAAGAGGGGTATAATCCACACATCAGGGACAGAAAAGAAAACATCAATGCCGGTAGTATAAATTAAGAAGATTGAAAAGAGAGGATCAGTGTGGATGATTGTGGAAATAAAACCTAACGCTATTTTTGCATTATTGGCTTGCATTTCATCATGACATGTTTCTGGCTGCACATCTTCTTGGGTTAGTATGAGTCGTCGTCTTAACAGGGCTTCCTAGCAGGAGGCAGGTAGGACCAGGACAAAGAGAGAGCCCAGGAAACGGTATGTGCAGTCTAAGCGCTCCAAGTGTATTGAGAAACCTTCTGAATTGCAGCCATTTACCTTCCTCCTCACTGTCTTGCCCCACTGGAGATTTAGACTTGATCAATATTTATTCATCAGTGTTTATTTGTAAAATCCGATCAGGAGAGAAATTATAAATAAAAGACACAGAAAGAAAAGGGAGAGGATATTCGATAGAAAGAACATGATTCTTTTGGTTTTGTTTCAACTCCCAGACACTTCTGTAATTGTCAAAAGATATAATTAAGCTGTTCTATTTTTCAGAAAAAAAAATAGATATAGAAAAATATACCTTAGAAACAAACTGGGGACTTCTATTTCAGACAATACAACATATTAGGTATGCTGAGAAATGGCCCCACCACACAATAGCTAAAGGTACTGAATATTATATTTCTAAAACTCTTGGCTAAAATAAAGGAAAGTCCCTGGAGTCCAAAAATAAAACAGGAGCAAGAATCCAGAGGGGCAAACTAAGGTTTTAATAAGCACATCAAGGGCATGAGTGGCATTCCCCAAATTCACATAACATGGAGAGTGAGCATAAATCTCCCTCGTACTGCTGAGTTTCCCGTGGTGCTAAACCTTCTGTGCTACCGTAAACTAGGGGGAAAAAAGATTCCCGCAAGGAAACCTGGGAGGAAAATTACCTTAACTGCAAATGTAAGTACCTGGGAAAAACAAAGGCTCCCAGGAGACTGTGTCCTCATTCACTGGCTATTATTTGACTTCAGACCCAAATTCAAGCCAAGAATTTACTGTAAATGAGAGATTGACAGAGATCCCAGATGTCTGGAAGAAAGAAACTCAAGTAATCTCTGGAAGCATGTGCCAATAATCTAGGACTTGGGAAGCCCCAGTAGATAAAGTTCCAAGGGATGGAATGAAAATAATAAAACAAAATAGATATAAGGGTCCATGAACACCAGTTCAGAAATAACAGTTATATGTGGAATATATTTCAGGAATTAAAAGTGTAAATTGAAAATATGAGTTAAGAAAAAAATAGTATTGATATAGTCATTCAAATTGAAAAAAGAATAAAAAGATATTTTATATGATATACATGCATGTATATACATACATGTGAGATATATAATAGAGACACACAAACTAAATGGAAATCCTAAATGGCAGAAAAGACACATATAGGGAAAATCCACTAACTAGAAGACAAAATTATGAAAATATCAAGAAAAAAGCAGGGAGAGACAAAGACATAAATATATATAAAGGAAAATATATTTATACGTACTGAAACAAGTAAGACATAATGAGAAGTTCTAACATAAATGCCTATTCCAAGTTCTAGAAGTTGAAACTAAAGATAAAGTGGGAAGCAATAGTAAGAGAGCCAATGGCTGAGAATTTCTTCAAACTAATAAAAGACAAAAAGCCTCATATTTTAAAAGAATATTTAATTTTAAGCCAGGGAAATAAAAGGAAATTCACAAGAGAAGAAAAAGACAATTGATTTTCTTTTAAAAGAAAGAGACATTTGAGGGCTGGGTATGTAGCTTGGTGGTAGAGGGTTTGCCTAGCATTTGCAAGGTTTGATCCCAGCAACATAAAAGTTGCTTAAAGAACATCTTAAGAAGGAAACTACAATTCAAGAATCAGAGTGCTCTAGAGATGAACAGACACAGACACAGAAAGAGAACTAGAAACACAGAGAGTTTACTTCTAACAGATCCTTATCAAGGACTACCTTTTTAAAATATTCAAGAAAAGGAAACATTATCCCAAAAGGAAGTCCGGAGATTCAAGAATAAATGAGCAAATACAAGAGTAAATTTAAATAAGCAATAAAAGCATTATATTCTAATAATATCTCTATATAGGCTGAATATATATATATGTGTATGTAAATATATATTTATATATATATATTTATATATATTTACCAGATAATATAGATATATTTATATATAATATATATTACATATATATTTACCAGATAAATTTACTTGCAAAAGTGCATATTAAGTATAGATTTAGAATGATGAGTTTGAGAATTCTTTAAAGCTTTCTTGGGCTGGGAATTTAGCCCAGTGGTAGAGAAAGTGCTTAGCATGTGTTAAGGCCCTGGGTTTGAGTTCCAGCACTGAAAAAAAAATTCCTAATTTTCTTATACATTTATGACTTACTTTTTAAGTAAGTAAGTCTTTTTACTTACTTAAGACTTACTTTTTAAGTAAGTCTTTACTTACTTTTTAAGTAAAACAAATCTCTCATGACTTACAAAGAAAATATAAGAAAGCAAACACAGAGCATTAAGAATTTCAAATTGAAGACTGAGCAGGCATTCTACTATAGCAAAGACTTAAAAGAATATTGTGGACAGGCATGGTGGCACACGCCTGTAATCCCAGTACTTGGGAGGCTGAGACCAGAGGATCCGGGTTGGCGGCTAGCCTCAGCTACTTAGTGAGGCCCTCCACAACTTAGTGAGACCCTGTTTCCAAATAAAGAATAAAAAA
>PVJS01039291.1:0-18977 GCA_004027185.1 Glis glis
GGCTTGCAGCTTTCTGAGGAATTCTGGAGCTGGTAGCCTCTGTGTCTGCGTATTCGTACTTGGGTTACTGGATTTAGGGTTTTGGGTCTTTTGTGTCTGTGCGATGTTGTTTATTTCTGAGTCCCTGATGCGATTCTGAGACAGTTTTGAGACAGGCTCATTCAGGGGCTCCTACTCCGTCGCCATCTTGCTTCTTCCTTATAGTCAAACTTTCTAATATCATGTATTTCATTTGATTCTACACATTTTTATCAAGCATATCTAATACACCATTTGAAACCACCTAGAGGCTAGGAATAGGGTTCTCACCTGAACCTCAAACTAAAGCAGCTTCAGGTTGTTCCTGCACAGAGTCCTCTGGGGTGGGCTCCTGCAATGTGTGGGTACAGTTGTACTTCTGCCTGTGGCCAGGCTGCTGTGACCATGCCCTCATCTCAGCCTCCCAGACAAGGGAGGGGCTGCTCCCAGACTCCTGGGCATGCCAAAAAACCAAATTATACCATGAAGATTCTTCCTTTGATGTTCTGGAAAGGTCTACAGCTTTGAGCTTCTTCTTACTCAGCCATCTCTCTCTTTCTCGTTTCTCTGTTCCTAACCAACCATTAAGGGCTCGGTGAAATTTATATTGGGGATTAGCCACTCTACCTCTGTGCTTTCCAATACAACTTTCTGTAGTGATGGAGGCGTTCAATGCAATAGCCACTAGCCAGCCACATGTGGCTTTTGAGCACTAAAAATGTGGCTAATGCACTTGAGGAACTGAGTTTTAATTCTATTTCATTGTGACTAATTTAAAGAGCCAGTGATGGCTCATGGTTACCATACCAGATAGCACAGCTCTAGTTAATGGCCACAAGAACTCATCGATAACACCATCACCCAGTGGTCATCTGGCTCATGTCAATGGCCTGCCTATCATTCTCTCTAGGTTGTGAGAAAACTTGCATTAGGACTTACATTAAAACCTTAGTCTAAGAGATGACTTATTTTCATTATATTTGCAAAGCAGATTTATATCTTTGACCTTTAATTCTACCCTTAATCTACAGAACTATCCATTTCTCTACAATTTAGATTACAGACTCTGCCACTCTCTGGGAGTTCCTTCTTCCTTCATGGGTACCAAGGAGGCTGAAGAAAGCTACTTACTAGAGAGGAGAAAAGGGCCGGGCGTGGTGGCGCACGCTTGTAATCCCAGTACTTTGGGAGGCAGAGACCGGAGGATCCGGGTTTGCGGCCAGCCTCAGCTGTTTCTCTCTCTCTCTCTCTCTCTCTCTCTCTCTCTCCCTCTCTCTCTCTCCTTAGTGAGGCCCTCCACAACTTCGTGAGACCCGGTTTCAAAATAAAAGTATAAAAAATAGGGCTGGGGGCGTAGCGCGGAGGTAGAACGCCCCTGAGTTCAATCCCCGGTACCGCAAAAAATAAATAAATAAATAAATAAAAAATAAAAAATAAAATAAAATAAAATAGAGAGGAGAAAAGGAAGTTGTATTATGGAGAACCTTAATAAAAAGGAAAAGGAATTTAGAGATGATACCTTAAAAAGTGAAAAATCATTGAAAAGTACAGAGCTGAAAAGTGATAGAGTAGACATTTAAAGAAAGCCTGGAGATTTAAAGTCCAAAGATCTGTATTTGGGTTCTTTTAACTAGTTGCTATTGTTTGGGTCTATAATGTCCCTCAAAGGCTCATTTGGTAAAGGCTTGCTATCCAGGGTGGTGTTATAGGGAGGTGGTGGAACCTTTAAGAGGTAGGGCCAACTCGAAGGTCATTGTGGGAGTGCCCTTGAAAGGGATAGTGGTACCCTAGCCTCTTCCTTTTCTTCTATTTTGCTCCTTGACTCACCATGCGATTAATGGTTTTGCTCTGTGAAGCACTCACTGTCCACCATGATATGGCTACATTATGTGTCTTGCTATAGGCCCCAAAGCAATAAGCCAATCAGATCATGGACTGGAAACTCCAAAACTGTGAGCCAAAAAAACCCTTTTCCCATTATAAGTTGATTATCTCAGGTATTTGTTATAGTAATGGAAAGCAGACTAAAACATTAAGTAAATTTCTTACCATGTCTGAGCCACAATATCTTTGTCCTTAAAATTGTGCATAATATCTACCTCATCAGGGTTCTCCAGAGAAGAGAGAGAGAGAGAGAGAGAGAGAGAGAGAGAGAGATTTTGAAGTTATTGGCTCATATAATCATGGAGGTTGACAATACCAAAATCCATAGGATGGACCAACAGATTGGAGACCCTGGGAAGACCCAATGCTGTGGTTCAAGTCCAAAAACCAGCTGCCAGCAGAATTCCTTCTTGCTCTAGGGAGGTAGTCTTTGCTCTATTCAGATCATCAACTGATTGAAAGAAGCCCACCCATATTATGGAGGACAATCTTCTTTACTGAAAGTCCACCAATTTAAACATTACTATTGTCAAAAAACAAAACATTTCACCAAATACCTGGGTACCCTGCAGCCCAGCTAAGTTGACATATAAAATTCACCATCACATCATCATGTAGTGAGAGTCACATTCATTCACATATTTGATTGAATGTATATGAACATGTTTGAGACTGTTAGGTGCTATAAGGATGCAAAGACCAACAGGTACATGAAAAATGCTCAATATCACTAACAATATGGAAAATGCAAATTGAAATCACAGTGGAATATCATCTCACACCTGTTAGAATGGTTGTTGTCAAAAAAAAGGAAGATAGTGTTGGTGAGGATATGGAGAAAAGGGAACTCTTGCACACTGTTGGTGGGAATGTAAATTAACATAGCCATTATGGAAAATGGTCTGGAGGTTCCTTGAAAAAAAAATCTTAGAGATAGAGCCTAGCATGTGATCTAGAAATCCCCCTTCTAGGTATATATCCAAATTAATGAAATCAATATGTCAAAGAAATATCTGCATGCCCATGTTCATTGCAGCACTATTCACAATAGCCAAGGTCATAGAATCAACCTAAGTGTCTATCAATAAATGAATAAAAAAGAAGTGATACATATACACAATAGAATACTATATAGACTTTAAAAATAAGGGGATCTTGTCATTTGGGAAAACATGGATGAACCTGGAGGATATTATTAGCATGTGAAATAAGCCAGGCACAGAAAGAAATACTGCATGATCTTGTTTATATGTGTAATCTAAAAATGTTGAAATCAGTAGAGGGTAGGATGATGGTTGCTAGGAGCTGAGAGGGCAGGAGTGATGGGAAGATGTGGTCAAAGGATACAAAATTTCAGAGAGACTGAAGGATACATTCAAAAGATCTATTGTACAACATGAGACTGTGGTTAATAACAATGTATTGTGTTCTTGAAAATCGCTAGCAGAGTAGATTTTAACTGTTCCCACCACACAAAATGATAAGTATGTAAGATAATGCAAATGTTAATTGGCTTGATTTAATTATTCCACAATGTACACATACATACTTCAAAACATCCTATAAAAGATAAATATATACCCTTTTTATTTGTTAGTTAAAATTAAATTAAAAGGAGCATAAAAGTCATGAAAAATACAAGGTCTGGACAAACTGAGTGGAGGAGACCTGGGTGGGGGGCCACAAGACAGTGCAGTAATGACTCAGACAGTGGGGTCCTGGGGTCCTGGTTGGGTGGGGTGGCTGTGGAATGGAAAAGTGGTGGCTTTCCCTGTTCCCACAGGATGGCATGAGAAGGACCAAGTGCCTGTAGGAGCCGGACTCGGGAGAAGCTGGACTCAGGAAATTCAAACCTTTATAATGGGTGGGAAGTTCATTTGGCCTTTGCTCTGGGGAGACATTATCTTTATTATATTGGACCACAACAAGTATGTCCTTTACGCTATATAACTATCCTAGAAAGATAATCTGGAAAGGGGAGCTTGTGCGCCTGCTCACAAACTATGCAGATGCATGAGACCTATGGGGAGCTGACCCACAACCCCAGTCTGTATTGTTAAGGAAGAGAAGTGACTAGGAATTTCTTTATCTTATTAATTCTTATTTTTATTGTGGTACTGGGGATTAAACCCAGGGGTGCTGTACCTCTGAGCTACCCATCCAGCCCTTTTTATTTTATTTGTATTGTTTTGAGACAGTCTCACTAGGTTGTTCCAGCTGGCTTCGGTGATCCTCCTGTCTCAGTATCCCAATACTAGGAATTTAGATCTGGCAATCCCCAGGGTGATGTCTGAACCACAGGAATGGATGGATTAGTACTCTTCAAGAGTCTTTATCAAGCCGGGCGTGGTGGCGCATGCTTGTAATCCCAGTACTTGGGAGGCTGAGACAGGAGGATCCGGGTTCGCAGCCAGCCTCAGCTACTTAGTGAGGCCCTCCGCAACTTAGTGAGACCTTGTTTCAAAATAAAGAACAAAAATAGGGCTGGGGGTGTAGCTCAGAGGTAGAATGACCCTGGGTTCAATCCCCAGTACCGCAAAAAAAAAAAAGAGTCTTTATCAGTCAGGATCTTGACAGGATAAAAAAAAATGAGTTCACCCCGGGTGGTCCACATGAAAAGATTATAATGAAGGGGTTACTCACAAGTGAAGCAAGGTGAGGGGAGGCAGAGATCTGGCCCAGAGCCAGCACCAGCCCCAGGTTATTAAAGGTTTCAGGCCCAGCATGGATGTGATGCCTTACATCACCTGAGCAATTTACCCCCATCATCCTATTTGACTCCCATAATCACCTCGTCTCATGGTACATGATAATCCCCATTTTACACATTGGATAACTAGGGTTCAGAAATGTTAAGCAATTTGCTCAGGGTCACAGAGATGTTCTCCTGCCCTCCTATGTCATGATCTTTTCTACCACACCACAACTGTCTCCAGATGGAGGACACAGTAACTACCTTGCAAAGCACTCTAAAATTTAAGAAGCATATTCACAAGTATTGTCCCCTAACCAATGCTCACTGTGCTAGTGTATTGGCCAGGGTTCACTAGACCAACAGAATTCACAGAATGAGTATATGGAAAAAGGGATTTATCAGATCAGTCTTACAGTTCGAAGCAATGTAGTCCCAAGTTCTGATTGCATGTGGAGAGTCAGAGGAACCAGTAGCTGGTCGAGCGATCTAAGAGCTGAAGTCTTAGGATCGGAGCAACCACTAATTCAGTCCCAGTCCAAGATGTGAAGATCAGGAAGCTCTTCGGAGAAACGATGGTGAAGTTTCAGTTTGAAGGGCTGGAGGCCGACAATCTCAGACGAGAGCAGAAGATCAAGAAGCTCTTCAGAGAAACGGCGAAGTTCCAGTTCTATGAGCTGGAGGCTGACTATCTCAGATGAGAGCAGATGCATTTTCTTCGGAAAGAGTCGTGCATCTCTCTACGCAGCTTTCTCCTTCTTTTATCCAAGTCCTGCACCTATCAGAACCCTGCTGCCTACATTTAGGGCAGGACTTTCTGTTTAATCTGCTGTTACATAAACCAGTTGTCTCATTGACACACCCAAAGTCACATGATCTTGGGTGTGTCATGATCCGGTCAAGTTGACAAATTAGATTAACTGTCACAGCTAGTCAGCTTTGTTACTATAACAAACACCAGAGACAACTTATAAAGAGAAAAGGTTTATTTTGGTTCATGGTTTTAAAAAGTTTCAGTCCATGGTTGGTTGGCCCTGTTGCTTTTGGGCCTGTGGTGAGGCAGCACATCATGGCAGTAGCATGGGGAGAGGCAAAGCCTTCCACCTGGTGGTCAAGATGCAGAAGAGGAAGCAGCAGGGGGTCACACAATCCCCTTCAAGGACACAACCCCAGTGACATAAAACCTCCCACTACCCCACCTGGTACTGCCAGGGCTAGGGACCCAGCCTTTTACACATGGGCCCTTGGGGGACACTTATCCAAACCATAGCACTCACTATGGTAATAATTGACCCTGGAAGAAGCAGAGCTAGAATGATCCTTTAAATATGCATGAGACAATACCTTGCCCTGCTCTCTAACCCCACTGCCCTCCCCAAGGACTTGCCACCAGCCATGGAGTACAAAGCAGTCTTCACATTAGTCTATAAGGCCTTCTGGAGTCTGGAGACCTGACTTCCTCCTCCTTTTCCTCAGTACTGCCAAGTTAACCCCGCCACCCTGTCCTTCCTTCAACATATAAAGCACAGGCCCCACCTCGGGGCCTCCACACTAGTGCTGTTCATTTCACTTGGAATTCTCTTCCCCAGATTCTATATGCCTTGCTCCCTCACTTTATTCAAGACTCTGATAAACTATAAAGCATAAATGTCCCCCAAGGAAGCTTTCAATGGAAGTCATCCTAAATGTAGTCCCGCACACACACCCCCTCCTGACCCTTCACACTTTTTCCCCCTTTCCCTTTCACTACCTGGCGGCTTATTTATCACCTGTCTTCCCCACTAGCAAATCAGTTCCATGAGAATAGGAACCTTCTTCTTTTCCACTGTCTCTAATACTTACAGCATATTAAGAGCACAAAAAAAAAAAAGTTGTTGCTAAATGAATGAACGAATGAGCGTGGGAGGAGAGTGGGAGAGGTGAGCAGGTGTGGAGGGTTCTGACTGGCTATTCGAGGCCATCTTCCTCTTCTTCCTTCCTTTCCTCCTGCCTCAGGCTGTAGCTGTGATCTTTCAAATGTTGACTCAAGTGTCTCCATGCGGAGCCGGGTCTGCTAAATATTGCAGAGCCCTCCTGGGTGGAACAGATGCTGAATGTCAGGAGAAGGTCTGTCTCCGGGAACAAAAGCAGGAAATAGTCTCAGCACTCCCCGCTCCAGATGTTGGAGGTCCCTAAGACAGAGGGAGCCAGAGCTCCTAGACCTCGTCTCCCCTTCAGTATAGACATGGATGCCTGCTTCATCCCACCCCCACCCCGGTCCCTCCTGGGCTCCCTTCAGAAGAAATAACTGCCCCTTCTGCCCTACAGCACCTTAATTTACCTTCCTCATTAGCCCCCTAGAAGCAAGAGTTTGAGGAGGGAAAGGAGAGGAGGACATGCTTCCTTTTCTTCCATTTATGTGAAAGGAGAGCGCTCATGGAAGCCTCTGTCTGCATTCTCATGTTTGGGATGCTGAACATATTTGGAATTTCAGGACAGGACCCAGTAGGCTATTTTCCAAAGGAAAGGGACTTCCTAGGAGAAATTGTTAATAAAGAAAAATACCAAGACAATGGCTTCATAAGTACTATTTCCAAATAAAAAGCACCTGGCACATGGTAGGAGCTTACATATTGTGAAAGAATGAAAGATGAAAGGTCGCCAACCTTCACGAGAGCCGGTAGGAGAGGACTGCCTCTGGAAGTTAGAACGCTCGTCCTGAGGTGAAGGCCATAACTCAGTTCTCTGCTCTGGGGCTGCAGCTTGGAGGCCAGGGCCAGCCTCTGATGTAGCATGGGGTTACCTCCCTCCACACTCTCCTTCTGGCCTGCCTCCAACGACACCTGACAGTTTAAACAGTGTGAGAGGTAAGGCTGCCTTTGGAGCTCCGAGAAGGTATGATTACAGATTTTCCAGATCATTTGCTACTGACAGGGATTTCTAAACACTGGAGGGAAACCTGTCTTCCAAAGTGGAGAATCCGCTGTGTTGCCAGCACGTGGGGCAGGGGCCGGGAAGCACGGAGGCAGCAGGGTCCATGGACACAGGAACCAGTGTCTGCGGGGTCACAGCCCCTCCTGCTCAGCATGGAGCCCACTGCAGGAAGAAGGAGGCAAGGACTCTGGGAGGCAGGGATTGGAGGCCAAGCAAGTGGTTTGGGCATCTCTAGACAAAACACGGAACATAGTCCCCCTGGAGACTGCACCAGTGGAGATGTTGCCAAACATCAAAGGGCTTCACAGTATTAGGACAAAGGGAAGCCCCAGGGGCCCATAGTAATGTTGAGGGCCTGCTCCAATTTCAGTTGTGACACTAACTCATTACTCACCTTGAGCAAACCACGCTACCCCGGGAACCTCGCTTTTCTTCTGTACAGTAGGATGATAACACATCTCAAGGCTAGTGAGGGTTACATGAGGACGAAGCTGTGCATGCGGGCTGAGCCTGGGCCTGGACCTTCCTTACAGTCCCCACTTCCAGTTCTGACAGCAGTTGAGCTCTGCTGACCACACCCTCATGCTACCTCACAGTGCTGGGTCCCCGGTGATGGTGACGAGACGAAGCACAGTCCAGGCTCCTTGGACAAGACGATGGTAAATGTCCATCCACAGCTCTGTTCCTGCCTCCCCTGCAGTGCTTCTTAGCATTGACACATGGTCTGGTGCCAATGAGAGGACCTGCAGGCAGCAGAGGAACCCAGGGGCAGAGGTGTATCCCAGGGAGTAGGAGAGGGAACCAGTGGGTCCGTAGGGGCAGCAGTCAGGCAGGATGAGGAAGGGAGATGGGCAGTCTTTCCAGTCCCTGGGTCACTAGCCCAAATGCTGGAGCTGGCAGCTGCTGTCCAAGCCCTGGACCACTCCCTGTGAAGCCAGTGGGTTCTTGGCAGGAATCTTCCAGGCCAGAGGTTTTCTGGATTTTTTTTTCAGGTCTACATATGTGTTTTGTTTGCTTGGTGAGAAGTTATGTGGAGAGCAGATTGCAGAAGGAACACAAATAAGGTCCCTCTTGTACTTCATGCTCCTCTGGGTCCAAAGCCTAGAAAATCGTAAAGGGCTACACTATCTGCCAGGATAGACTCATGACCAAGCCAATCTGCCAGTGGGAGACTGCTGGGCCCTCTACCCAGTGCCATGAAAGGGCCTGGTGAACTAACAGAAGCCTGCTCTGTAGTACTGGGCCTCTCCCACGTGGCAGTAATTCAGCATATTAATGGCAAAGATGGCGCTGGCGAATTCCTCAGGGGGAGGTTCCGCAGGTAGTTCCGGAAGTGGCCTCGGAAGGGCCGTGATAGGTGATTACCTCCTTCCGTACTCATAGACGACAGGTGTGTCTACCTATGAGAGATCCCAGGAGAGCATGGTGTCACACCGAACTTCCTGTACTATAAAAGAGAGTTGTGCTTTCTAATAAACGAGTTCTTGCCAAGACTTGACTCCCGGTTAGAGGTATGGTTATTTCTCTAACCCTCCGGTGTCTGTTCCCTCATCAGCTTCGCATCTCTCTCTCTCTCTCTGGCTGGCCCCGAGAGACCGAGGGATGCCCCCGACAGGAGACCCATTGTAGGGATCACTAAAATCCTTCCAAGGCGGCTAGCCATTTTGGTTTCCAGGAACTGAAGATTCTTCTAGACACAGGACTTCCAGTGCTAAAACCAGAACAGCGCTGAGCGCACGAGGATGAGTTGACTTCCATATCCTTCCAAGCACACTCTCTGCAATGGGACAGGCAGCCCTGTTATTCTAAATCAGCATTCTCTCTCAAATCCCTCCACCCTCCATGAAACCCTGCAGCCCCACGTTTCCCTCACGCCTCCGTTGACAATGCCACCACCAGCCTGGGACAGAAAACAATGGGAACACAGAAAGGTGTGCTCAGGACAGGACTAGTCTTCTCGAAGCTGGGCTGAGATGAGGGATGAAGACAGACTCCAGAGCTAGTGAGAAGCCAGCAAAGCCCCTGAGCCATTTTATAAAAAAAAATGCAGTGCTACCCACTTTCTGGACAAGCTGAGCCCAGCCTCCCCAACTCTTCCCCCCGGCTTTACATGTCCCTATCTTCTTCACTGTACTTGCGAAGACAGTGACATCCTGCTGACAGCTTTGACAGAAAAGCATCTAATTTAGACACAGGAGCAAGACAGACGCCCCCTTCCTGGGCCCACCATCCCTTGTCCTTCAGGGGACAGATCTTTCCCCATTGGGGGTCCCCCTACCCCCTCCCTAAGAGAGCTTAGGGCCAGGGTCAGGGCGCAGCTGCTTAGGTCAGAACTGGTGTCCAAGGAATCATGCTATTTCCTACTTTTAGAGCCTCTTGAGCTTTTCTACGTGCTACTATCCATACATCTTCCCTTTTGATCCTCATGTCAACCCTGTGAGCTCCCAGGAGCCTAATTTGTTCAAGGTCACAGTGGAGCTGACTGAGGCCTGGGCTCTCTGTTTGCTCTTTCCTCTGGCCTATTTTGCTTCACTCCTGACAGGCATCGTCAAACAAGGTCTGCCAGAGCTGGATGGTCCAGGCTGACAAGGAAAGTGTCACAAACGTTCAGATAAGCACCAAGCCGTGGGTGCCAATGACCTGGGACATGGCCCAAATGTCCCCACCCCCAGGGCCCACTTCAGACATCCAAGCCCAGCCTGAAGCCAGAGGAAATACCTTTCAGGACAGACTGTACCTGCAGAGCTATCGGCAAGAACTCAGCAGGTCTCTAAACACCGGCGTGCGTTCCAACAGACACCAAAATATAACAGAGGTGGCAGCTCTTTCAAAGCCGCATTTTCTATGGTCTTCCCAAGTTAAAGAAGCTTTCAGCAACATCAGATCTTTTGGGTAATTTTCTGCCAAATGAGAGGAGCGAGAAGACCATGCATACACCCTAACATTGAGGATAGAAATTCTTCTGAGGCACTGAGGAGATCAGAGCTTTCCCATCACTTCTCATGACCTGCTTTGAATCATTGTGTCAGAACAATTCCTATCCCAAACAGAAATTGATGGTGATCCAGAGTGTCCGTGAGATTCAGTCCACAGGGGCCGAGCCCCATGGTTCCTCCTCTGATCAGCTGGGTGGCCTTGAGCACTCAGCTGCACCCCTCAGCTCTCTGCATTTGTGAAGTAGTAATCCTGAGAGAGAGTGCCCACGTGTGGTTACAGAATTGTCATATGAATTAGATGAGTGGAAACAAGTCAACCTCGTACAGAGGGCTGGCTCCCAGAAAGTGCCCCATAAATCTTGACTAATGTTATTCTTGTGTGCAGAGAATGTGAAAAGATTCTCTTAGGGATTTTACACGTGTTACCTTGTCTAGGTTTAAACAAAAATAAGCATTTTTAAAGCCTTGAGACAGATGGTATTAATCATGGTGCATAGGTGAGGAAATAGGTTTAGAGTGGTAGTAGGCAGGTTGGGGTCAGGGCAGGGCAGAGCCAAAGGAGAAAAGATAGAGATTCAGAGCCCAAGCAGTTCCTTGTAAAAATACAAATTGTGCTTAAGCCTGTGCTGGTTCTTGCTGCACTGTGAATAAAGTCCAATTCCTAAGTGGCCCCAAGCCCATCACATGCCAATCTTTCCTGGCCTTTCAGGGCCTCTTCATGTTCTCTGACTCTTTCCTTTCTCTGTGCTTTCACACAACCTGCCACTCTTCCCCCAGAGCTCCTCACTCCGGCTGGCATCTCTTCAGGGCCCACCAGCTCTTAGGACACCATGCAGATTAGGAAAAGACATCCATTCAGTGGTACTGGGCTGCACACACTGAGCCTAGATGACTGATGCAGGCTGGACTTTGGTGCCATGTATCTCTCACTAGGCACCCATATGTTAGTCATCTTTCCATTGCTGTAACAAATATTGGAGACAAATAAATTAAATAGAGGAAAGGTTTGTTTTGGCTCACAGTTTTGGAGTTTTCAGTCCACGATCAGTGGCCCTGTTGCTTTGGGCCTGTGGCAGCACAGTACATTATGGGGGCAGTGCGTGGTGGCAGAGGCTCTCTCACATTATGGCCGGATACGAAAGACAGAGGAAGAGACCAGGTTACACAATCCCCTTCGAGTGTCCGCAATAACCTAAGACCTATCATCAGGCCTCACCTTTTAAAGTTCCACCACATCCCAATAGCACCAAGCTGGGAACTACGCCCTCAACACATGGGCCTTTGAAGGACATTCTAGATCCACACACACACAGTCTCACAGCAGCACCCGTTAGGGTCCAAACACAAATATTCCTGACTCTTCTAAATTGGGCCTCCCCATTGTTCTTATTCTGTCTTACTTAGCACACCCTACAGTTATGATTATATGTGTGTTTATTTGTCAAAATCTGCTGCTCCCTTTAGACCCAATGAGTACAGGAACTGCATCTGATTTATTACCCTCCCTGGCACCTACTGGGTCCTAAATAAACATTAATTACATGACTAACAGGAAGAATGAATAAATAATAAGCAGTATTCCTGCATTAACTAGGTTACCTGTTTGGATTCTGAAAACATTGTTGATAGTGGTAAGTGTCTCTGAGGAGACCTACAAAGGAGCCCCCACCAAAAACCCTGGATCTCCTTAGAGTGCTCAGTATCACAGTGTGAATTTCCAAAGTAGTGGCTGCTGGCGCAATGTGAAGGACAGAAAGTTGCTGTATGTGCTCACCATGATATCCCTGGTGATGACCACAGTCCCTGGCACACAGCAGGTACCTAACACATTCCTGTTAAATTAATAAGTGTTTCCTGCAGGTGTGGTTTCAAAGCAGTCACTCTTCTGTATTTAAGCTAGATTCCCATTTTATTGATCAAATATTTACTGGAAAACCATATTCTCTGGAAATTATCAGGAAACTCCCTGGGAAATGTAATGCTTAGATAAGTCAGAGCCTGAGCATTCGAACATCAGCTATTGGATTGGTAGATCTTGCTACCACCATCTCCTTACAAATAGCAGTAATACAATGCACACAATAAAGACTAAAAATCATCCATCCAATCCCAATGTCCAACATTTTTAGTCACTTATCTTTAGAAAAGTGTCTTCCCTGAGCATCAGTTTACTCATCTATAAATGTAGATAATTAGAATACTCACCACACAAGGGAGTCATGAGGATTAAACTAAGTATTACCTGGCACAGAATAAGCAACTATTATTATAATCGTTTAAACAGAAGGTATCATTTCAGAAGGAAGCTGTATAAAGCTCTGAGAATATTTTGTAGGAGAATGTTCCTGGCATCGTTCTATATACAAAAAAGTCAGGCAACGTTTTGAAGTGTGCTGTCTTAATAAGAGTATGGCCTCAAAACTCCACTTCTACCATAATCAACAATCCAGTTTGAGGTGGATTTTGATTGAAATTATAAAAAAATTTTTTGGCAACAAGAATGTATATTGCAAAACAAAATGTGTTGCTTTTAAAGTGATTTTGGAGCCTCCGTAATTAGTCTAGCAAGTTCCAAAGATACATTCTGTAGTCATCATTCAGTATTTGTTTCTTTTGGTTTGCCTTTAGAAGAAAAATAAATCAACTGGGGAAAAACATCTGTCCTAAAGCTGCCTGGGACTGAAGACCCCCCAAGGCCTTGCTGGGCTCTGTATTGTACGGAACTTCTTCCCTTGGATCCCACATTCTTTCTTCCTGCCAGCCTGCTCCTGGGTCACTTCTCAGTTCTGGTAGCTGCTGAAACAAGACAGATGCTGCTATACAAAATAACTCAAGAACATACCAGAGCCTGTTGCTTCCAGCACTTGGAAAATTTGACATTCAAATATGCAAATATTTTATGGCACGAAGAGAGAAAAAAAGATAGAAAGAGCTGGAAAGTCACATTTGAAAGGAAACATACTAGAGATGTAAGCAAACTGGAATTTACACTTCTGGATTATAATTAAACTGGTGCTATTATCAGAGGAACACACGGAATTTGCCATGATTTGCCACGAGGGTCTCTTGTTACCGCTGACGTCACCAGACATGTCGCCCAGTCTTCAGCTCCTGCACAATGACAGAGCTGTGTTTGCAGCCCAGGTACAAGCCTCATTCTCAGCCTGACCAAATGCTCCTGTCAACATGGAGGGCAGTGGGACGAGTATGGCAGAGAATTTGAGTATGGGAAAGAATTTGGTGCACCGTCTTTATCCCATTTCCACAGTGCAATATTTGTGTCTCATCGACTATCTGGATTGAAATTCTGCCAAACAATCACCAGCATTCACACAAACTTTGAGTTCGTTTTCCAGGAGCTGTGAGGGAATAAGCAAAGTCATTCTTTATGTCTCAAATGGGGAATTGAAAAGAAAAACAAACCAGAAGTCCAAATTCAGTCCAGATCAGACCATTAGTAGCCAAGTTATTTTGGATCAGTCACCTCACCTCAGTGTCTGTCTCCCCATACACATTAGTAGAGGTAGCCCAGAAGATTCCAAAGTTGCCTTCCAGATCTCAAAGTCTATCAAAGATTGTAATGGAAAGATTAGAATCAGACGGACCCAAGTTTAAACTATGTTTTCACTATTTACTAGTTTTGTGAACTTTAACAAGTTGCTTAACATCTTGGGGCTCTGGTGTCTCCTCTGTAACACAGGGATAATAATTGCTCCTATCTCAAGGTTACTGTAAATTGTGTATGTGTGTGTGTGTGTGTGTGTGTGTGTGTGTGTGTGTGTGATTGGGAATTGAACCCAGGGGCATTCTACCTCCAAGCTACACCTCCAGCCCTATTTTATTTTTGAAACAGGCTCTCACTAGGTTGATGAGGGTCTCACTACTTTCTGAGGCTATCCTTGAACCTGTGATCCTCCTGTCTCAGTCTCCCAAGTACTGGGATTATAAGCATACACCACCACGCCCAGCTCTACTGTAAACGTTTAAATACAATTATGTCAGTAAATATTTGACATAGAACCCGACGTGGTGGCGCACGCTTGTAATCCCAATACTTGGGAGGGTAAGACAGGAGGCGGTCAGCCTCTGCAATTTAGTGAGACCCTGTTTCAAAATAAAATAATAAAATAGGGCTGGGGGTGTAGCTCAGAGGTAGAATGCTCCTGGGTTCCATCCACATTGCCACCAAAAAAAGGTTTGACATAGGGCAAATTCTTCTTTTATTCTCTCTTTTTTCTCCTTTGTGATGGAGGCTGCAGAATACAACCAAATAGATCTTGATAAAAGAGAGAGAGAGAGAGAGAGAGAGAGAGAGAGAGAGAGATGGCTCAGAAAGCAACAACATTAACGTCATTGATGCTACGTTTTTGCCCACAGATTTGAGCCCAGTCATACATGGGACAGCCACTGAATTGAGAGAGCACCTATCTGTGGCAACTTTCTATGTGTCATTGGACATCCCCAGGTGCCAAACATACTCTGAACATGCTCTGCCATCACCCAGTGGCATGTATTTGGTGAAAAGCAGTTAATTTTGTACAAACCCAGCAACACAAGGTAAGCTTTACTATAAGACTCGCCCTTCTCCTGTAAATCATATAAAGATATACAGAAATGAGAATTTTTCCCAGATGACCAGTAACATTATTCCCCTTTACTTGACATAAATCCTGAAATTTGTTGATGTGCTTCATTGAATCAACTGATTCAAAATACTGAGACCTACTGTTTACCATGTACTTTGCTAAGCACTCAGTAAACAAGAGAAACATTTCTTCGGTTTGAAAGGATGAGGGAACCCCGCTCTTGTCAGTGAACTTGGCTACATTGGGCCAGGCATGATGGCATGGGCCTGTAATCCCAGTACTTGGGAGGCTGAGACAGGAGGATCACAGGTTCAAGGCCATCCTCAGCAACTTAGCAAGACCCTGTTTCAAAATAAAAGGGCTGGGGGTGTAGCTCAGAGGTAGAATACCCTGGGTTTAATCAATTCCCAGTAGCAGAAAAAAAAGATAGTATTGGGAAAGACAAAATGAAAGAAGCCTACCTTTTAGAGAAACTGGAAAGCACATTATATTAGTCATCTGTTGCTAATTAACAAATTACTCAAAAATTCAGTGACTTAAAATAGTAACATTTATTATTTCACACAGTTTCTGGAATCCAGAAGGACTGGGAGCAGCTTAGCTGAACATCTGGCTCAGGGAGTCTTGTGAGGCCACAGCTAGGATGTCCCCTCGGGCTGTAGTCACTGAAGGTTTGACTGGGGCTGGAGTATCCACTTCCAAGATGGCGCCTTACATGCCTGGAAGGTTGGGTCTAGTAGCTGGTAGGAGACCTTAGCTCCTCCCCTAGTGAACCTTTCTAATGGGGCTGCCCCAATGCCCTCATGATATGACAGCTGGCTTTTCCCAAAGAGAAGGATCCTGACACAAGCCATGGTGCCCTGTATGACCTAGTCCCTGAAGTCACAGTCTGTCACTTCTGCAATTTCCTATTGGCTACACAGACAGGTCAGGTCCCTTCGGTGTGGGAGGGGACTATAAAGAATGTGGATGCCAGGAAGCAAGGATGATTGGGGGCCTGGGTACCACACATATACCTGGACAGAAAGAGAATTCTGACTTGAGGCCATGGAGGGGGCACTGGGGCAGCAATTCTAGCCAAAGATAAAGAGAGGAAGGAACAAAGCTACCAGGGTAAAGCTCAGAGAAGAGGTAGAAAGTATCTAATAAGTTTCACCTCTGTTAGGAAAGTGGCAGAGGCTCTGACCACCAAAAGCATGACCCCAGTCTCAGAGAGTAAAGTCAAGAAGAAGAGAAGGGGTCAGAGGCAGTAGGGTGCTAAGAAAACTGACACTGCCTATCTGCTATGGTTTGAATATGTCCCCCCAAAGTTCATGTGTTGGGAATTTAATTCTCCAATTTGTAGGTTAATGGTATTTAGAGGTGGGGCCTTTGGAAGGCAATTAGAATTAGATGAGGTCATGAAGGTAGGGTTCCCATGATGGCATCAGTGGCTTTCTAAGAAGAGGAAGAGAGATTCAAGCTAGCATTCTTGCCCTTCTCACCATGTGATGCCCTCTGCCAGGTTATGATGCAGCAAAAATGCCCTTACTAGATGCCAGCACCCTGCTCTTGAACTTCCAGTCTCTAGTACTGTGAGCTAAATAAATTTCTATTCATTATAAATTACTTAGTTTCAGGTATTTCGTTATAGCAACAGAAACAGACTAAGACACCATCTGGGAGAGCAGAAAGTAGTGAGAAGAGGGTGCTGAGTGGGGGCATGAGCAGCTCAGTTGTCTCCAAGGCAACTTCCTGCTCCAACATTTGAGGATGCAAAGGGAGGCAGGATGGTCTGGGGATACAGGTACTCAACCTGTGCTTTTCTTTTTATCAAAGAGAAGAGCTCAACTCTTGCAGTAAACTCAACCTGGATTCCTGTCCTCCCTCCCACATTCCAGGCTCCAAAAGTTTTCTACTCTCTTGTGATTCTAAAACAATTCCAAGAAAGATCATTTATAAAGACCTTTAATTAAGAACTTTCACCTGGATATCAGCCTCCCATGGCCATAAAATTGGGTGTTGCTGGGATTTTTTTTTTACACTTTAGTAGTCTATGCTTTGGATATCATAATTTAAAAATATATACAGGGAATAAATCTAATTATGTTTACAAGTGTTCTCCTAGAAGGCACCATTCCAAGACACCCGGTTTCCCACTAAGCAGATAAATGTGGCTTCTGAGGCTCTATTTCCTTGCCTGGGCCATATCCTTGAAGATGCCTTCTTTCCACAAGCTTTTTGCAGGTGCTGAGTGATACCCTATGGCCTCTGCACATATATAAATGTGGCTGCATTCAGCCCAATGAGTGGGGATGATTGTGCCTTGGCTACCCCTTTGAGGCACTGAGTGGTAATAAGGCGAATGCCAGCTGCTTGCCTCCTTCCCCTTCAGCCCCTAAAGATTCCCAAATAGTAGGAAGGTGAGGGGAACTGCCTATTGGTGAGTTACTCTTTCAAAGCTGACAGCACAAAGCTGGCATGGTCCTGAGTGGCTTCCAGCACGGTGTGGAAGGAAGCCTGATCTTAGAGATCGGTGAGTTGTGCTGACACTACGCTGGTGAATAATAAAAATCAGGGCCGATCTGCTCAGAACCACCTGGCTGTTTCCCTCCAGAGAGAGCACAGGGCAGAGACACACTGGCCCTGAGATGGAGCTGGGACACGCTGGCAGCTGGGTCCTCACTGCTCATGAAAATGGTGTCATCTGACAGGAGAAAGCTGCAGAGATCTGCCCCTCGGGGAGAGCTTCTCCGTCGACTTCCACACCCTTCAGTACCCAAGGTAAGTGTCAGCACCTCGCCAAGGATGAAGCAAATCTGGCCAGAAGCACATTATGCACGCAGCAGAGCTGCCAAGGTGGGTTGAGATGCAAATGCCGAGGGCAGGGAAAACAGCATTTCCCCAAGCCCTTGGCTCAGCAGAAAGACAGTTCACCTTCCAAGTCTGCCGGCTGGGAGTTTCTGAGTTGCCTGGAGAAGCCACCCAACCCCTTGCCAACTCCTCTGCCTCTGACCCTCTACCCCACAGTTAGGAAGCCTGCACTGAGACCCTGTGGGGGGTCTTAGCCACGGGGTCTTTCCCATTCCACAGTAGCCTCGGCACCTGTGACAGATGCAGATGCAGATTCAGAGTTAAGGCACTCTTCCCAGGAGCTAGAAGAACTGCCAAGCTCCATGGAGCTATTTTGCATAAACTACCTCATATCTGGGTTCATATCTTGCTCTGTTGTGGAGCATTCTTAGTCCCAATAGGCATTCTCTGCTTCTTCTAGCACAGTATTCCAAAAGAGAGAAATCTATATTTTTCCCCTTTAATGGGGGAGGCCAGAGGTCTGAGTCCCTAATCCCTTCATTAATAACCTAGCAAAGGCATCCTTTCCTTGCTACACACACGTAACTGGCTGCTGGTGAAGTGGTACAAGCTTACAATTTCAATACTTGGGAGACTGAGACAGGAAGATTGCAGGTTCAAGGCCAGCCTCAGCAACTTAGTGAGACCTCATTTTAAAATAAAAAATAAAAAGGGCTGGGGGTGTAGCTTAAGGGTAGAATGGTTCTGGGTTCAATCATCAATACAAAATATATAAATAAATACACACACAAACATACATATATACACATATGTGTACTCTTAAGAAAATATATTGAAGAATATAATTATCCTAGGAGAATTTAGAAAAAGGCAGATATGCAAAAGAAAAATTGACAAGAACCTTGAACAAGAGGAAATTCATATAAAAGAATATCCAAATGGCCATTAAATATATAAAATACGGCCGGGCCCCTTGTGCGCCAGGTACCGGACCGCCCGCGCGCGCCCCACCCCGGCAGCCACCCGCACCACCTCGCCAGGCCCCTTGTGCGCAGGTACCGGACCGCCCGTGCGCGCCCCACCCCGGAAGCCCCCGGCCACCTCGCCGGGCCCCTTGTGCGCCGGGTCCCGGACCGTCCGCGCGCGCCCCACCCC